>JARHVA010002015.1:2725000-2787500 GCA_037957365.1 Torreya grandis
AATCCATAGGGCTTCACGATGAACCCACAACCACCCTTAGATCAATTTTTCTCTTTACCCAAAAACTACCTAAACCTCTATATTATTTGCCCAAGTTATGCAAAAATTCAATTTTTGGGATTTTTATGAGGTTTTTATCGACTACGTATAGTTGGTTAAATGATATGGGTTGCATTTGATATTAAATAGAAACTCCAATTAAACTATGCATTTTCTAGTAACCAACATGAGGAAGTGGTAGGAATTTTTTTAGTGGACTATAGTATTATGGAATGTTGTTTTAAATTCCCATAAAAAATTGCATCTATTTTGTGTGGCTTTAAATTACATGCCTTATTAAATATATCATTTAATTGATTTAATGATTTATAATTGAAGTACCCATCCTTTTTGAACCATTATTATGTGTTGTATGTTGTATTTAATTACATGTTTAATCAGATCAATCCCTCATTGGATTATAGATTGGAAACCTATCCTTGATGTGATGTCTTAGTTTATGAATCACCTTAAGTACTCCTTAGTGGTTGTATGGAGTCATTTAATTTATATTTTATTATTAAAATAAATTGGATGTTAATCGACTCAAGTCAATGATTTAGATTTATTGCAAATCATTCTTGTATGCTAAAATTATCCCCTTAGAAGAACTAAACTACCTTATTGGGTTTTAAGCATGACCTTTCAGAACTTATAGATTTAAATATATCTTATATTTGTTTATATAATATCACACAAACTCCAAGAGGTTATTTTGAGCTATTTAGATATCTTAAGAATGGCTTAACATTATTTTGATGATCAACTATTTGTGACTACAATTAAATACTTACTACTTGGTTGTTGTTGTGTGAGTTAGGTTAGTGGCTTATGATCCTTGTTGAGTCCTCAACCTCCTTGCATACTCCTTTTATGAATCCACCATCTAACTAATGGATGGGGTGGTTAGGGCCACCATATGGATGGGATCATTTGACTATGTATGTGGGTTTGGTATCATGATGATGATCGAAGTACTTCTCTCTTGGATACTTATGCTAAAGATATTTTGTATATGATTTTGTAATTACATTTATTCTTATAGTTATACTTTAACAAGTTAATATGGTTATTCTTAGTGAAATAATTTTCTTTAGATGTTCTTAAATTATGAAATTTCTTCCTTATATAAATATTATTTCTTGCATTTAAGCATGTGATTGTACACTTATTTGAAAGATGCATAATGGTATTATGAAATCTCATATAAGACATTGTTGTTCCTAAATCATGATTTTGTATTAATATTATTTAAAGTATTTTATAGTTGTTTGGCTTTATTAAATTATTTGTCTCATAAACATGTATCTTGATATTTATAAAAATGTATTGGTTTTGGGAGATGAGCACCTATAACCAAGTTGTATGATATTTTATTCCTTTCTGTGGAGATAAAAGTTATGTATAACCATGTACAAAGGATTTTATATGCATATGTTAGATTTACATCACTTGATAGCATGTCATGTTACTTGAATTAGTTGGATAAGTTGTTAATTGGATTGTGAGTTGATAGTTTTCCTGTATGTATTTTATTCAAGCATGATGTAATGGATGTAACTTATAGCCACCTACAACTGTGTTAGATGTTTTATTTTATTCTAATGTGTGTAAAAATAGACATGCAAAAACATATAATGGCTATCCTAGATTACATTGTGTCTTCACTCTTGACTAATAGTGTTACTATGTTAAAATCATCTATGTTATAGTAGATAAGTCTCTTGTAACTAGAAATTAATGCCATAATCCTCATTGTACTATGACTATTTTGACATATTGATATAGGCTTATTTTATTAAGTACATTATTTTATTTCATTTTTGTACTATGCTTTGGGGAACATATTATTACAACTATGAAACATTCCTTGTGTCAATTGTATTAAATGATTACAAATATTACACCTATTGCTATTATCATGATTAAAGTGGGTAACATGACAATATCATCCTTAAAGTAATTTCTCATTTATATCAATTAGCATCCACATGAGGGATTTATGTTGTTTGATCATATGGTCTAGAGGCAATTTAATGACTTTACATATCATTGAACAACTAATGGAAATATTATGATTATATATATGCTTCTTAATGGCCCTATATAATGTTTACATTTCATAACTCAAAAGTGGTGTCGGTTATCTTATTACTACCATTCCTTTTTATTTCTTAATTAAAACACATAATATCTCATGATAAGGTTGAATAATCCACCTATGGATTCTATCATCTAGTGGTAAGAATAATTTATTGATTATTTATTAGCTCCTTTTCCTAATGTAATTGTTTAAGAATAAATGATTGAATTACTTACCAATTAGCATCATTATATCATATGATTACCCCACTCACACTATTATTACGAGTCAGTCAATTTGGTTATTGAATGCAAAGTTATTGAATAGAACTATATTAATGGTGTAAGGACCCTATGCTTGGAGATCATTTTATATGATTGTAATGGGTAGCATCATGTGGGTCATCTTCATTTTGAGCACATAGTGGACTTCCATATAATGAAGTGATAATTGTTAGTCACAATGGATCTCTAATTAATTTAAGATAGATGATTATTGCATGGTGAGACAAATGGTTCTCTTCCAAATTAAGTTGACTTATGGACATTTACTTTTCATGAATAAAAGACTAGTTTAAACTTGAAGCAATAAGTTGGTCATTAAGTAAATGCAACATCTAAAATTAAAATTATTTTTTAATAAGCTTTCATTTTTATACCTATTATTATAGTGGTTATTTTGTAGTTGATAAGGAGTAAGGTAGGATGTGCAATGATCCTAAGTTGAGAATTAGATTAACTAATTCTAGTAGGTATCACATTTCCCCTACACCTTTGAATAACTCACTCCATGAATAACAACATGACCTCTTGCATGTGCAATACGTATGATCACTATTATTAATAATGAACTACTTATCTAATCAAGGGTGAAATGAATGAATTTATCATTGTATCTTATTGTTTAAGCATGGGTGAATACCTAATAATTAGATGGTAGGTGTATTAGGGTGCAAAGACCCCAACTTAAGATTTTGATATGTGATCTCAATGGGTAGCACCTACTTAATGCCTTTATTACCTATAGTGCTATTGATTTATAAACTCCTCTTGAATGATGTAACTAGAATCAAATAGGGAGGTGGAACCCTTAAGCAAGGTCAAGGATCCTTGAATGGTCCTATACAAAATTTAAATGTTGCATATGGAGTTTTAAGTTTATCTATGTGCTTTGAACATTGATACACCTCAAACTATATATTCTTAGAGGGAAACAAACTTCCCTATAAGATCCTTTGTAGATTTTTACCCTTGCCTAAGTATTCCTAACCTAACTCACATGGTTATGAATGTTCACATCTATGTATATGAGAATATGCTATGATATGTATTGACTAGACATGTAGTGGGCCATACATGCATCCTCTTTTGACACTCTGATAATTAATTCCCAAGATTTTTTTGGGGGTTGTTTCATTAAAGTGATACATTTTTTTAGTTGTATCATTTTTTATTTTCCTTGTTAATAACATTCCTTTTCATATTTATCTTTTTTTTGGGAATTATATGGTTTTAAGATTTGATTTTTTTCTTAGAGGTAACATACTTCAAATATTTTTCAATCTCATGAAGATTTTATTTTAAAATGTTATAGTTAAAAAAATGCATTAATTTTAATGTTATGTTGTGTGCATTTATTTTTTTATATTCTTTGGTTTAAAACAATTGATATCAACATGATGGCTACATCTTTAATTGAAATTATTAGTTTTTTCCCAAAGGAGACATTAAAACAAAACCTTTTTTTCCAAACATTAGAGATGTATCATATTTTTCACTTTTAAGCACAAATATACACCATTATATTTACCATTCCAATGGTTTATATTTGCAAACAAGGTTTTTGGCAAAATAAATTAGTGTTATTATTGCATCCAATAAGCTTCAAAAAGGATACATTGTGTAGCTTATCAAACTCCAATGTAGAATAGTTAAAGATGAAATGTAATTTGCTTTCTTGTTTTCTCATTTTTATATAAAACATTTTTGATTTATTTTTTTATAAATATATTTTCAAGTAGGAACATTTAATATTGAACATAAAAATAATTACATCTAAACATCGCAACAAACCAACATGTATACCAGACACATAAAATAAACAAATGTAAAAATACTTCATTAACAAGTGTTGTTTCTTCCCAAAACAAAATTGGTGCACATAAACTTATTGGCATACTTTTCATGGGTTAAGGTATTCCAAAAACTATTTTACCTATCAATGAGTTAAATGTAGGTCAACAAAAAATGGACAATAAAGGGTATTTTAGTTGGTTTTAAGAGCAGGTATGAGAGCACACTTTTTGGTATCATGATCATTTGTATCATAGATACCACATGCATGTCCTGTAAAAGGATAAATCTCCTAGTGCATACTTCAACCCACATTTTGGACAATAAATGGCCAGTGGTTCAATAATGGCATTAGATTTTGATTTTAATCTATCTAACATGGTTTTTAATTGTACCAAATTGTCTATTTTGATATTTGAAAATTCCTCCATGAGTTATCCTAGATCATTACTTCCATTTCCTATTTTCATTTTCCTGACACTAGTCCTTGTTCTTGAATAATTTATACATAGTTCATATATATCATTAAGACCAAGTTTATTTATGTCTCCATCATGTCATTAAGACCAAGTTTATAGATGCATCATAGTTAATAATTCAAAAAATCAATCTCTATCATGTCCATAGCAATTGAGAAAAGTGGTTTAGCCATTCATTTTTCTAAAAATTGACACATGTATTTCCAAATCTACATATCGAGCATGCACATTGTTGATCAATTTATGTAAAATATATGCATTTGTCAGCCAAAATTGACCATACGAATGCATCTAGAGTGGCCAAATAAAGGAGTATAGGCTCTCATTTTACATAAAATAGATTTTTTGTATTTCTAATTGGTGTAAATCATCAAGTCAATTCTAAATTTAAATGGCAAAAAGCAAATGATTTTTTTTTTAATATGGGATTTTATTTTTGTTTTTTATATTCTTATAATTTTAATAAATAATAAATTAATTTTATATGAGATTTAATTTATTTTTTTAATAAATTTTAAAAAAATAAAATAAAAAAATGCAAAAGAAGTGGGATTGGGGGAGCTTGTTTTATTTTTCATTTATATTTTAAAAATTTAAAATTAAAAAACCAAAAGTTAGGGGGTGTATTTATTTAATTTTAATTTAAATTTTAAAATTAAAAAAAAATGTGGGCAAAAAAGGCTACCATCCTCCTATGCTTCTCCTAACCCATAGTTGGTCCCCATGTCCCCTTCTCTCCAACCACCCTCTATCACTCCCTCATTAGCTCCATATTCTCCCTCCCTTAGCTTCACTCCATTATTTATCTTCCAATGTCTCTCCCTCCACCTTTCCTCCTTTGGCCAAAACAACCCATCATTAAAACTTCCATTCTCTTCTCCTCTACTTATCCTCTATCTAACCACTCGGCCACCCATGTTGTACCTTCAACTAGCTATAGACTAGTCCTTCCTTCTACTTATAGCCACTCCTTCCCTCCTTATCAATAACCAAATTTATCTATGAAATTCCATACCAACTTACACCCCTACCTCATCCTTCACTAGACTTGGCCCAAAACCAAAACCCATGCCATCCTCATTGCATAGCCAATAATGTGTGTATTTTTACATCCCACTCCCACATTTTTTGAATTGTATTGAAGTGTGAATTTAATGATTTTAATTGATGTTTATGAATTTAATTAAAGTGTGGGAAATGTGAATTATATTCAACACCAACTCAACCATTTTAAATTTTTTTGGCCTTTTGTCACCCATCACTAGCAAGCTACTCACCCACTTGGCCACCATTATTGACTACCTAGGGCATTTTAAAAATAAAACATAGTTTTGCCAATTAAAAACTTAAAATTATTTAATCACATTATGGCTAACATATTTTTAATAAGTAATTGAGTCTTTAGGTTGGGATATGTAAATTGTCTAGCCTCCAAGCATTTATTTTACTTCACACTACATTGTACACTTCACAAAAGGCATCTTTAACCGAGATAAAGATAGGTAGGTGGGGTTGAATCTTACAAAAGGTTAGATCGCCCCAGCGATTTTTTTTCTCTCAAATATAGTTCCTTTTACCACATTATCATGCTTAGTTGATGATTATAATGTTTGTTTTTTCATTTTGCAATTTTCTAGACCCCTTCCATTGTGCTTTTTTATAGACATACTTATGTTATTTTGATAATATCTTGAGTGTCACTTAGAGTTAAGAAGTAAATTATTACTGAATTTCAAATTTAGATCCATCCTCTTCTTCATATTATAATAATTTTTTATACCTCACTTGAAACTCTTAATTTTATATATATCTTGAGAGGATTTCTTTGTAATCAAGCATCAACAAACTTTATAGACACTTTTTTTCTCATTCCAAACACATTTTTTTTTTTTTGAAAGTGTATGGTTTTTTTAATATAATATATATTTGTAACTAATTTTGTTCTATTTTACAAAAATATAATTTTTGGTTTTCCATTTTCAACTTAGTTTATTATAGGGTGGTTTTTTTAATGTAAAATGCATCATTATAAGTAGTCATGGGTCATTAGTTTTTCATTTCACTCCTTCTAAAGTTCCAAAAATTCATTTTGTTTATGAACACTTATTGATGACACTCTTGAGGATTGTGTCTTGTACTTTTTTCTGCACACTTATGGTTCACGTATTGTCCTTGTGTTTAAACTTACATTTTGGTACACATGTGGTTTATTCCACATTTCCTTCAAGGCCTATTTATTATTTCCTTTATTTTTATTTGGATAATATTTTAAGGCCCATTTATTAGTGCCTTGTCATTATTATTTTTCTTTAAATGGTTATGTACCCTAATTTAAACTCATTAATGCAAGAAAATAATAACTTGCAAACTGAGAGTGATATGCCATTTTCTAAGGTTTTTTCACTTCATGAATACATTGTTAATTTTATAAAGGAAAATAGGGCCCTCAAAGCACAAAAAATTCTCCTCCTCACAACACTTGTAGCACACAAGTCATTCATTCACACTTTGAAATTCAATGTTGCACTCTTATAGCAACACTCTGATTATTTGGAACCTACTTTTGAGTCTATCACTCATCCATCAGATGATTTCTTGGATTCTGATATGTTATACTCTAATTTCTATTGTGATCCTGATACACTTTTAGTTTCCCTTGTCACAACTCACACTTTTGTTGATCACAATGTTGATGCATTTTCCTTATTTGAGAACTCCACTTCTAGTTTTGGATCCCATATTATTTTCACTATGGGATATTCTTGTGGAGATCTTGGAAAACATGAACATGGAATTATGTCACCCATATATACTATTCACTATATTGATCACCATGAGATGTCAATCAAGAAAGTGATCCCACTTCTTCTTTGTAACCATTTTGTAAAGGTTGACATCCATTTATTTTTCACTCTACACTTTCTAATGACATCAGGTAAAAAATTCTCTACTATATTTTGGCATTAATATGATATTGTACTTAGGAATGAGAGTCTTAATTCATTTTCACATTAATTTATATGTGATCCACCTAACCCTTCACTTAGGTATGTGAGACTAGAGATTGTTTATATAAGGCTTACTAGACTTACCCTTCACTTAGGCATGAGAGACCTAAGCTTTATTATATTAAATATGAGTCTTAACCCTTCATTATATTTACTTAAAAATGGGAGTCCTAAATTTTATCCAAATATTTCATTACATACATCATTTTTGTACATGAAAGTGAATCAATTACAAGGATCTTTTTCCATAATCCACATTCATTTGTGATGGATTGCTGATTGATTATGGTGACATAATTAACACTCATTACAAAATATAATGATATGGTTCTTCCATTATTCAGTTGCATCTTCTATAAAATGTTCATACTTCATATAAATTCTCTTTCTTGGATAAAAATTTAGGTCTTGTGATGGATTCTTTAACATATTGATTGCTCTTTCTAGTGAGCTATTTTTAGTGTTTCCAATATCTTTCCAATTATTTTATGTTCTTTGGATTTATGTGATGGATTTATCACCACTAATAGTGATGTCTTTACATCATATGTATTATTTTTATTTCCTTATATTGTTCTTGATATTTTTCATCCACCTCACCTAATTCAACATTAAAGGGGTGTTGTGTACTATTTTTTGGTTGAGATCCTTAAGGTACATCTCACCTTTTTTTTGACATGTCTTATATTTTGTTATGATACTTTATAGGTGATATACTTGTGGCACATCTCTTTTCCATAAAAGTATTTTTCTTTCATTTTACATGGGAGGCCTAGTTTCAAGACCCATTTTAGAGATTTAGCTCATTTTATACACACTCCTTAAGTTTCACTTAAGGGGGTTGTTGGTTTAAATTTTTAGTTACACATTAAGCTTACTTAGCAAGTAACTAATTTTCCTAGGATTTATTATTTTCTCATTTTTAACATAAATCCTATCTAGATTTGGAAATCTTCACTAAACTCCAAGTTTCATACTCACATGACAACTTACACCAAAGTCCGAGTTGCACACCAAATTAAACTTTAGACAACCACTAATAACCACTTGCATTTATGAATACACCTGAATTAATGGGACCACCTATATTTATGAGGCCTTTTCTTATCTATAAAATAAATGTTCTCCATTGCTCTCACATTGCTTTGGTATGGCCTTGAATTATCTTTGTATTGCATTGGTGTAGATTGTGAGAGGCCATTTTAGTCCCTACCTTAATGCAGTGTTAATATACTAATAGTGGTATAGTGTTATACTTGGAATATATGTGTATCTATCTTTTATTTCATGATGTGAGCTATGTCTAAGTCTAATTTTCTTGACCCTGACTAATCCATAATGATAATACAACCATGGCCTAGATAACTAAAAAGCATAAAGGATAACATAAAATGAGGCATGACATCCACCTCTTCTTATAGATACTTCCTCTAGAAAGTCATCAAGAATAGTGAAAACATTGCCTCATAAAATAAAGCACACTTCTATTTGAGTTGAACTACCCAACATCATTGAATAAAAAATTCTTGTCATTTATTTAGATTCTAACAGATAAAGATGGAACTAAATGAGTCCCAAAATAATAAGGGATGTAAGCTCCTTTTTGTTTGATACCCAAACATGGTCTCTATTATGAGAGACTAGAAAATTCTATGGAACTGTTTATAAATGTCCACTATGGACTTTTTGATGTATCTAAATGCACCACAGAGGTTCTTAGTGTTCAGAGAACACTTCTCATTTTTGAATTCTAGGAATTTAGAGCATGAGTAGTGGAAATTTGATGTTACCTATCATGGAATAGCGACATAATAATGTATGAGTGTTTCAAAAAAATTATAGTAAGTGATGATTGGGAGCCATCATGGTCTATTCTTTGTGAATTATGAAAGGTCTATGTTAACACTCAGTGAATCATGGTCCAATCTAAGCTACATACTAATTTATATGGATATTGATAATGTAGTCTAAGCTATAGTGATCTGGTGTAAAAAAAAGGAAGAAAATAGAAGGGTAAGGTAAAAAGAAACAAGCAATTGTTGGTCTTGAACTCAAATAACATGACAAAGTTTCAATTACAACTGAACTTGCATTTAACCAATATATGATGCAAAATAGTAAAGATCAGATGTTACCACACACCAGACATATTCCTAAGGTGATATGAAATTATACAAGTAAGAACTAGATTTAAATTGAAAGGTTTGTTACCAGACTCAAATATCATTAGCACATTTAATATGGAACAAATAAAATGAAGAAAATCTAAGATCCTTTAACTAATTTAGCACAAACACAAATTAGAAACCCTGTATCATAGATGAAAATTTATAATTCAAAGAAACTATTCAAACTTAAGCATTAAAATCACTAATTTAGATAAGAAGCTATATTAACAATTGACACATTCAATCTAGACAATCTTTTTAGAATTCTTTGATTGCATTAATTGTTTGAAATATACAAATTTTCTCAAAATTTATCCCTTTTAAAAATGGTAATACTACCTTTTATATAAAGATAAGGTAGCATACCAATTATTCATAAGAAATGAAATGTATAAAATTAAGGATAATTGTCCTTTTTAGCAAGTTATAGAATACACTTGTCTTTCAAAATTGGACTGACCTAGGGGCATTATACTAATAGACTAACATATGTCTTACAAAAGAAAATTCCCTACCTTTAAATATTACAATGTTTTACAAAAGGAATATTAACTAGATTGTGGTCCCATTACTGAAGGGTCCCCTTGTTGTTATTGCAAGAATTCCATTACCTTCTGATGCTTAAGGTCCATAGTTGGCTTCATGAGGTAGAATTTTTCTTGATTAACTAGGTCATCCAAATCTCTGTCATTTTTGGCCATAGCTTCTTTTATGCTCCTAGTTTCTATAATCATTTCCTTTTTCATGAAAATAATGCCTATAATTCCACTATTATCCCTTCTAGATTGACCTTGGATTTTTCTTTTGACTAAATACATTACCAAAGTGACCCTGTACTTATACTCTACATCATCAATGATCCCTAGGGCTAAAGTATTAGTAGGATTTGCCAACATAGTACCCATGAGTTACTCAATATTGGTAATTAACTCCTTATCATATACTAGGAGTCTATCCAAATTCCTTATACATGCATTTAGACTCTGGATCTTGTCTATAATTATTCATAATATGGCATTTAGGTGAGCTAGGCTAATAGATTTGAATTTAGGAATCTTGTTCCCAACTAGAATGCTAATGAGGTCCCTTATTCTTGTCTTTTCATCCTACCATTTTGTTATTAACCCCTTAACTACCTCACTTTTTTGGATCAAGGCATCCTACCTTAGCTTTATTGATTTCAAAGAATCAAACATATTTAAGAATGAAGCCTCAAACATGTTTAATATATAATTAGGCACTAATAAAATAGCTTGTCTCCAAGTTTTCCTTATCTTTTTCCAAATTGTGGATCCTTTGTTTCATTCCTCTAATCTTAGCCTTGGCTTGGGCTAACTAGGCCTCAATTAAGCTCTCAACATCCTCTATATGGATGGGATGTTCTCCTAGTTCTTGTCCTTCCACTAGGGTTAGTCCTACAAAAGGTTCAACCTTCTGGAAGGTGAACTCTTCAATTCCCACCATATCCTTCTTGGTGGTGACCCTCTCTAATATAGATATCTTTGGATTGAATTTCACCATGGTGATTGGATCTATGAACTTTAGAGGTTCTGGGACCTTAATTCCTATGTTTCTAGATGCTCTTAGAGAATCCACTTTCTTACTCTTTGGATCTTTAGTAGCCACTATCCTTATTTCTCCTTATTCCTTCATTATAGACCTAATTTATGGCTTGATGTCATCATGCACATCTATGTTCACATCTTTTTTCAATACCCATGAGTGGGACAAAGAGGGGATATTTTGTAATTTCCCATAGATAAACCAATCAAGGATGATTGGTCCATGAATGGGGAATTATTCACTAAATATATTAACCTCATTAGTGGGGTGAGTGAGGGTTAATCTTGGATTCTTCCTTGGTCTAAAAGGGACCAATCCCAACTCTACCTTCCTCTTTTCCCTGGGATATAATGGGATTATATCAAGAGCAACCTATTTTCCTTTATCCTCCCTAGGCTCCCTTGCTTAGATTTATGCCTCTTCCATCTACCCCTCTTCCTCATCAGTGTCATATGCCTCAACAAGATCTTTGAGGGCACCTTCAAACATTTCATCTAGTTCTAGGGCAATCATGTCTAAATACTCAACTAGATATGGAGGCCTTTGGGGTAGTGCCAAAGATGAGGGTCCCTCTCTATGTCTCTCTTCCATCTTTTCATTTTTATGTCCTTACTTAATTTGTCTCTGGGGTGGTAACTACTCCACTTGAGGCTATTATTTAGGTGGCCTAAAAGATCCAAGAAGTAAATTATATTAGAGAGGATTAATCTACCATACCTCTCCTACTATTTTATCTTAAATTGTTAACTTATGCTTTAGCTTAATGTTATACCATTTGAGCCTAGCCCACACTTCTTCAAAGTTCTTTGCCTTGATGTAAATGGTGTCATGGACACCAATATGATGACATATAATAGCTTGGGGAGTTATTTTACCTTCAAATTATCACCCACTACATTTTTTGGATCCCACATTTTGAGTTCATCCAATTGGAATCCAAATGAGTCCTTATGCTTGGACATTATCTCCACTTGCTTCCAGTCTTGTAGCACGGTCCTTCCAATGATTAGAGGAAAGGGATAGAGAATAACCTTACTCTTCTCTTTAAAAACCCCATCAACACCATTGATGATTTGGGATGTAATTTATTATTTTGATAACTTACTAGGAACATACACAAGCAATCTATAGGGTTGGGACATGATTCCCTCAATTTGGATTATGGTGCAATCTAGATAAAACTAGATATCCCCCATCATCTCTACATATTTATTGGTTAATGTGTAAACCCTAGGCATGGGATAACCTATGATGGGCTCCACCAAAGTAGGATAGACAAAGTCATAGATGAATTGCATGTGGTTCCTATTTTGAAGATGTGTAATTTTGAATAGTGGTGGGATATGGTGGTTCTACCCTTAGGAGACAATTATTTTATGCCTGGGAAGTTGATGGAAGCAAGTAGGGCATCTAGAAAGTATGACAACATGAATAACTACTTTCTAGTCTTCCTTTTGATGTTAATTAATTACTTTCCTAGGAAGATGTTGATCAAGTCTCTAATTAGAGGGGTGAGATTCTCTTCTACCATGAAATATACATAGGGGACCTAGGTCTTGTTTACATATGTGGTTGAGGGGGCTTCTAATGCTTTATTTTGTAAGGTCATGATTACCCTGATTCCTTCCTTGAATTGGATAATTAGCATCCTACCCTCAAAGTCTCTAAAGACATGGTTCCCTTGGTATAACGATGGTTTGAGGATGGTATCTAGGTCATGCTTGTTGGTCTACTCCCTAATTTTGGACAAGTCTACATGGGGTTTTGGGAGTTTATAGTATTTTTTGAAGGCCACAAGGGAAATTCAAGCCACCTTCTTAAAATTTCCCTCATGGATTATCCAATCTTTATCTATCCTACCATCTATAAAATCAAATCAAGTACATCAATACAATGAAGTAACTCTAGTTTTATAGTAGCCTAATGAAGGCTAACCATCTAAAATAAAACTAGATCATAGTACTTCCTGATAATCATGGTAAGTCTCTACTCCTCCTTATCAATGGGCTTTAGCTCCTCTATGGTAAAGAAGAGTTTAGACCAATTCTTATTTCCATTATTTAGGGTTGTAACATCTAGTTTGATATATTTGAAGACTCTTCCCTCTTTTTTTTGGATAGATAGATCTCTATCTCTTCCTTCAACTATTGCCTATGAGATTCCATGGCTTTTTATTTCAAATTATTCACTATTAAATAACAATTAATCTCTGTCCAAGCTATTTTGTGCCCAAAACATAATTAAGCTTCTCTAAGATTGAATTGTAACCAAATGAATCCACTAAGGGTCTCTTTTATGCAAGGTTTAGGGTTTTTGAGATTTAATGGTAGGATGTATTTGGACTTTGGATTATACATGCCTTAGATTTTATTTGGACCTTTGCCTTAATAATTTGCATTTTTGAGCCCATAAGATCTCTTATGTTTTCCTTTTCTTCTTATATGGTGCTTATGTGGCATCAATCTGGATCTTTCATGAAAATTTTCATAAATGATTTTAAACACTAGTCACTATAATTTAAAATGGCTTCTTTTATTTAGCATTGTAGGATGAAGATCTTGTGATTGACTACAAGCTGTCAGTCATGATCCAGTTCCTTATTTGTCATTGGTTCCTTTTAGTACTAAACCTCATAGTTGTGCAATTTGGTTTCTTCACATGCCTTCTTGAGCCTCATATCCTATGTTAATATTTTGTTGAATGAGGATTGGCCATGTGGTAAACTCATGGGCCTTTAAAAACTCATTGGTGATTTCATGTTGTTGTATCAAGGAGTGTGATGAAGAATGAACTATTAGACCTTTTGTTAGTTCTGCTTCGAATGTGATTTTTCCATGCATTGAGCCCATGGGATATTGAGACTCCATTGAAAATTATTTAGTGCCCTTACTCCATTAGATCATCCTCGTATGATGAAACATGAGTCATATATTTTCAAAGATGTACGAGCTTTAATTTAGCACATTATTAAGGCAGGGACTTGTGAACATAGGATTTCAATAGGGGAGATTAGTATTGTGTTATTGAATGAAACAAATCAATCAAAAACACACTAAACTAACAACCTAAGCCTATCTCAAAGGAGGATCTTAGTTAACAAAACAAAAATAGAAAATACAACTAAAACATGAAATAAATACTTTCTTTCACCTTCATTGGATGCTCCAAAATTCTTGTTGTAATGGCTTAATTAGTTTGTGCTCATGAAGTCTTCATCAATGAAGTGTGGTTACTTTCATCTCTCCTTGGCACCATGTTTGGATTTATCTTGGATCAAAAATTTGGAATTATAACACTAATTACAATGGCTTTTGGAATTATTTTTATATTATAGATTTACATCATCTAAGCTTAAAATTTAATGGGTAAGACCTCCTATTTATAGATTTTTTGAATGGTTTATAATCAACCTAAACCATCCATCCCAAGATGAATATGTGTGGATAAGGATTAATTTAATTATGTAATTAAAATTCATAAATAGGCTCATCAATATTTGGGATAGAGGGACATTAACTAGGCATGGAGGGTCTTAATGAGGCATATGAGGCATTACTTTAGATATTTGTGGCATTTATGGCTTGTGGATGCCACCCCATAGGATGATGTCATTTGATGATGCAGTTAATGACAATCAATTTATAAAAATAAATATTCAAAAATTTCCATGGAAAATTAACTTAAGCTCTTTATTTTCTTTAATTAACCTTAAACACGATTAGTCAACTTTGATGCAAAACCT
The DNA here is from genome assembly GCA_037957365.1 of Torreya grandis. NCBI lineage: Eukaryota > Viridiplantae > Streptophyta > Pinopsida > Cupressales > Taxaceae > Torreya > Torreya grandis. The sequence continues at coordinate 2,740,155 of JARHVA010002015.1, forward strand.
TGACAATTTGTGCACAAATTAATTAAATTGGTCAAAATGTTGTATTATTGGCTTAAAATTTGATTGGATTGTAATTAGAAGTCTATGTTAGATGTGTTGGAACCATATTCCCATTTAGGATGTTACCAACACAAAATAACAAAGGCACACATCTCATGCAAGAAATTTGATAGAAAAGAGCAATCTAGAGTACCCAGGTGCAAAAATGTTATTTTGATATGAAATGATCTGATCAAAGTTAGTTGCTTCATACATTACATTACCCCATTTAATGATACCCTATAAGAAATTGACACTTGAATATATCAATTCTAACTCTTTTAATGTGTTTTAGTGTTTTTGGACAAAATTATGCATTTTGGTGAAAATTGGTCAAAATATTGATTGATGGTCATTAGTGGCCAGATTTAGGTGTCTATAGTTTGCCCCTATTTGGGAAGGCATTGAAAATCATAGGCATAACAATGTCTTCTCAAATAATGAGAAATGGCATGTATGCCAAAACGAAGATGTTGGTTGAAAAATAATATCCAAAGAGTGTTTGGGAAGCCTATGATGATGCCCCCTTGAGGGATTGGCCATCACATTTGTTGATGGATGGTCCCTCAAAAAATAAGCAAGAAGAAAGGTGGAATTAACCTGTGGTTGAGATTAATCCAAATGAGAAAATACTTGCATGCATTGATTTAAAAAGGATATTGATTTGCCCAAAGGTGGTTATAATCAAGAATAAAAGTCAACATAATAATTTTCCCATAGGTATTTATAATCATTAAGTGAACCTAGATTATTTTATAAAGATGGTTATGCCCTAATTAGGTCTGATTAGCAAGCATAACTCAAGGATATAACATGAAATATAGATTAAAGATGAGTGGGAGCAAAGTGATGAAAGAGATGAATAGAATAATAAGATTAATCAATATAAATAATTTAGTTGTACCTTCCAATGAGGAGATGCTCATCCATATTAGTGATGATACAACTAGAATGGTCATTTGGTTGATTTGATCAAGGGTGAGAAGATTTTCCAAGATGCTAAGGATAAACTTTTATGGCTCCATTGCTTGTAGACTTTCTTGAAGCTAAATTTTGTTGTGGCATGTGATGGTATGCATCATGATAGAAAACTATGAATAATATCCTAAAATATGTGTAAGGACTAACTCATAATCTAATAAATAATTAAAAATAATGTACTAATGATAATAACCATGATGACAATGTTGATATATGAATATGGATGGACTCAAGAATAATGTGCTCAAGGAATCACCCAATGAATGCATATACACTGAGTCAATGTAACAATACTAAAATCAAACAAATAGGCAAGCACACAAATAAACAAAGAAATAGAAAAACAAACAAACAAAAAACTAACCTAAAATAGACAAACAAATAGAAAGCCTAAAAAAAAGCAAAGGAAAGTATCCAAATAATGACTTTGCCTTGGTAGGGTAGATTGAGGATAATTGACTAGGCTTAGATAAGACAAATGTTTTTTGTATTTTTAAATATTTGAATGTGTTTAGGATTTTGAGGTATCTTAACTCAATTGAGAATGATAAGATACCTGCTCATAAAATGGTGAGAGCATTTGGCTTAGGTTGCTCACAAAATGATGAGAGTGTGGATTAGGGGGATTGAAGTGACTCAGCATAAATTGAACATGACTTACATAGTCTTAAAATGACATCTAGTCATAGTAATTCCATCCACACAAAAGGTGAGGAAAAACCAACTAGGTCCCAATAAGTTCTCATATCTAGTAAATGGCTAGTCAAATGAAAATAGTAATGGAAAGGTGAGATGACAATGCATGATAAACAAATGTTGCCCCTAGTTTTTTCATAGGAAGTTATAACTAGGATACAATAACATAGATCAATGATACTAATTTTCTCATAGGTAGTTATAATTAGTAGCAAGACTAGTGAAACACTGATTTGCCCATAGGTAGTTATAATCAGGCTCACATAAACCAACTTTGATATAGGATAAAAAATGAAAGATATATTGCTAGAACAATTGTCACACTAATTTCATATACTGTCATTGAAATAGATATTTTATTGATTATTGAAACTTGATTGGAATCCCATCATAAAAAGTGTAGGAAGAACCAAAGGAACCAAGATCAAAATAGGATTGCATAGGATGATTAAAAATAGGCTTTGGTCTAGATAGGAATGGAATGATAGGATGGCATGGTATCGCTCTAATATAATGATAGGTTTTGATAGATTGGATAAAATGGTAGAAGGGTTTCCCCTAAGTGATGGGGTAAATGGAAAGAATATGTGACAATGGCAAGTGGATATGGCAAATGAAATGGTATAGTATATATTTTTGGCCTGGGTGATTGTTGGGTTTTTTATTTTATTAATATTAGGTATGGTAAAATGGCATATGATTATATTATTCCTACTAAAGTGGAGATGCACATCTTGATTAGCAAATGATATAAAAAAAATAATCAATCTTGTTAATTACTATCCCACACCTCATTTGAATAGCTTCTCTATCAAGAACTGACTGTAGATCTAGATGCTAAGAATGTTATTATGATCTTCATTGGTTGTTGATTATGATTCCTTCAAACATTAAGACAAGGTATCTTTGTAGCCTCTATAAAGGAAAAGGAGATTGTGGATGATAAATAGGGACAAATAATGGATGATAGGTTTGATTTTGAAATGGAAAGGTAAATAATAATGGAATGGGTAATGGTTGTAAAAAAAAATGAAGATTAGGACATTCAGTCACATGTAATGTTGTTGATGTTGGATTTGACATAACTTTGGATGTGGTGGGGTTGAAGACCTTTGAATATTATCTCAATAAGATCACCAAATTTTTATATTATTTGATCTTAAGAATAGATACCATCTAATTATGTTGTAGATTAGAAGCTATTTTGATATGATCTTTGATATTATCTTCAACAAGTAGTGAAATAATTTTGTGATCAATTATCAGTGCCTTGATCAGATTTTCACCAATGAAGTTGTCTTGATTATTCCATAATTCCTTTGAGAAGGTTTCACTAAGGAATGTTGAATTTTAACTTTGATTATCTTCTAGTGCTTTTGAAAAAGTTTCACTAAAAGATGATAAGTTTGAAATTTTCTTATCCCTTAGTGCCTCCAAAAAGGTTTCACTAGGAGAGTGTTCTTCTGCTATATGAATGTGGTCTTGACCTTCTTGCTCTTCTTCAACTGCTATGTTGTCATGGATGCAGTTCAATAAAGTATGATTATGTCAGTCAAAATCAACACTTATGGGAGATAGAATGCCAATAATATGGCTATTTTGGTTGATGGTAATGGCATGTGGAATGGTAATGGAATGGAGTTTGGCAGCACAATCCTCATAAAAGATACTAAGAGAACTCATGTCGAAGATGAAGTAGTCATCCTTAAAAACCATAAAAGGATCACAAATTTATTCAAATTGAACTATGAGGCATGCATAACCAATGTTTTAATAGTCATAAATGTATTATATTTATGAATCTAATTATAACTCAATGGACTCTAAATCCAATGTTGAGACTAATGTTGATTTAGAATTTGATACTAAATCTGATGTTAGTTCAATAATAAAACTTGACTCTAATTCTAATTCTTCATCTTATGAGTAATCTGTTACAATGATGTCTTATTGAATGTTTGGTATTGGATAAGTAATATCTTGTAATGGCATAATAGGATCCACAAAAACTAGTTTGTTAGAGTGGGACTCCTTCAAGATGAGACAAAGATCAAGTGATAACTCCTCAAATACTGGCTTGTCAATAGGAGGCTTTTGAAAAATAGGTATATGGTCGAGGTAATGATTTTCCCAAAGGTAGGTATAATCATTAAGAAGTGACTCAACAAAGATTGGCTCATCAGAGTGAGACTCCTTAAAAACTAGTATAGGATCAATAAGTGATTCATTATAGGTTGACTTATCATAAGTGGTTGGTTCAACAAGAAAAATATCTTTGATTGGTTAGTTTTCTTGGCCTTGGTTTCTAATGAGTTGTAAAATACTAGTTTTAAACATAACTTTGTCTTCAAATGATTAGATGGGTTGAGTTTTTGATTGGATTGGTACTAGATGAGGAATGGCCTATAGTTAGATAATGGCAGGGCATTGGGGAACATGATTTCTCACATGAGCTAAAGGATGAAGTCCTAAATGGTAACGATAGGGTGATGTAGAGCTTGGTTGCTAACATAAACCAAAATATGAGGTCCTAGAATGATGAAGGGGAATTGTGGATCTTTATTGATCACACAAGCTAAAGCATTTAAATTTTCCTTATAAACCATATCATCCCAATCTTGAGTTGGATCATAAGCTGGTTCTTGAATATGTTATATGTACTAATTATTGTAAAGAGGGTATGGATCTGTATCCTATAAAAAATTATTTATATTTGGGTCTTAAAATTCCTCCTAATTAACCATATAATCCTAATTGGTAATTTGATTTGTATTTTGTGTATTTTGACTATGTTCCCCATATGGATTATTTTAGGGATAATAATAAAACTCCTTAGATAATTTTTTTCTACAGGGGTTCCTAGTGGGATTTTGTGTGGCCATTCTATCATAAGTTGGATTGTACATGACTCCACCATAAATATAGATAGAAATATCTACATAAATTATGGAATATATGAAACAAAAGGCTTAGATTTAAACAAAATCTGAAAAACTATGTCCAAAGGACAAATGGTTCAGTCTAGGTCTAACTTGGTTGAAAGTGGAACTGTATCTCAAAATAATGATTTGATCATGGAGTTGTATCTCCAAATTAGTTTATTATAAGACTTGGAATAAAATATTATAACATCAAATATCTAATGTCAAATGTCATACACACAAAATATCAAGCACCTGAATAAAAATTAGCATGTCAAAGTCTAGGTCAAAGTGTTTCAAATAAGGTCTAAAATGGGAATATGAAAAGAGTCGCTAAGTATTTTTTCCAAATGTAGAGTCAAAATATAGGCTCAAATAGGTTGTGCTATGACTTTTGGCTAAAGGTGTCAAAATCTTGACTTGAAAAAAAGGATTGATGTGAATTTAATTTAATCTAACAAGTTTGGAAACAACTTTGACATAAACCTAGCACATGGAATCAAACATAAACATGATCAGTTGGTATAAACCATAAGGTAAAAGGCTCTTAGATAAATGCTATGTTCCTTAAAATAAAGGCATAAACAATGATGAGGATAGGCATTGAACAAACACATAATAAATAGTCTTCAAATTTGGGTAATCAATTAATCAAAGTTATACTATCCAAAATAGAAAGATTTTTGTATTAGCCCCATGAATTGAAGCCTAAAAATAAATAAATCAATGTTTGAATCCAAAATTTGACAAGGTTAATTGAAAATTCAACATTAAAAACTAAGATTTGACCAAACAAGCTAGACAACATTGGACAATATGACAGAGCATAAACAAGGTCCAAATGGCTGATGTGACATGGTTTGAAACAAATAGTTTTTTGTACAATGGTAAATAAGTCTTGAAATAAATTGAGCAGCCTAAAAATATAAGCATGCTTGAATGATATGATCAATGTTATGTTTCAAATATACAATGGAAAAAATGGTTTGACATGTTTTGGTTAGCATAATGTTACCCCCCTCAAACAAGTAACACACACACAAACATGTTCAAAAAAAAATTTAAGGCACAAGTGTGGTGTAAAATATACATCATAATGCCTCTTTAAATAAAAAAGTGACATATAAACAAATTAGTTTTGATATGGTTTACAAACAAACATATTAGTTTCAGTCTCAAAACACCAAGTAAGAAAATGACAAAATACAAGTAAATCATCCAAATTCCTATTAAGGGTGTGGCAAAGTGGGGTTGACTAAAACTATTTAGTTTGAAAATATTTCTATATGTATCCCACGTATACCAAATTTCACATTAAAAAAAAAGAGAAGCAACAATTTAATTGGGTATCTATGGCACTTGGCTTGTTGTAAAAAGGTCTTGCCCTTTTTGCAGCCACTACATCTATTACTTGTTCAGTGTAGTGTAATTTCCAAAGTGCATATACATCCCATGTGTTACTCCAACACTAAAAGGTGGTTTAACCACTAAAACCTCTAATCCTAATGGAAGTGGTTGAATTCAATGCTGAGAGATGAAATATTTGGTCAAAGATTCCCTATATAAATTGTGGGAGGTAATGAATTCCCCCTTGTAAGCCAAGTTTGCATTAAAAAAATGGAAAAAAGGGAAAATATGAAATGTATCTAAGACTTAGCTCAATTTTACGTTCATTTTAGGCAAAATTTCAAATGTGTGAGAAACATGACATGTTCATTTTATGCCAAATTTGAAGTGTGCATGATTTTTTATCAAGTTGTTTTTAAACCCATTTTGAAAGGTGTGTGGTTAGTCAAAAGAATTTAAATCTACTCCCAAACTACCCCTTTAACCTAAAAAACAAGATTACAATGACCTTCTTTGACGCACTTAGGAGTTTGAGTAAATGACGTTAAAAATTTAGCTCTTGGGTTGACAGTCAACTTGGGTTGACAATTGAGTTAGGATGGATAGGCAAGTTGGGATGCATAGTCCTGAGAACAAAACCATGGCTTAGAAAAAATAGATTTTTGCTTAAATTTTTATTTTATTTACCTCCATACTCTAAGATCCTACATGATAATGGTTATTATGTTGCTTGTAGGTGTAATTTGACCAAATTTGTGAGGCTATGTCCCATCGGGCATACCATTTGTGAACATAAGATTGTAATAGGGGACATTAGTATTGTGTTATTGAATAAAACAAATCAATCAAAAACAAACTAAACTAACATCCTAAGCCTATCTCAAAGGAGGATCTTAGTTAACAAAACAAAAATGGAAAACACAACTAAAACATCAAAAAAATACCTTCCTTCACCTTCCTTGGATGCTCCAAAATGCTTGTTGTAGTGGCTTGCTCAGTTTGTGCTCATGAAGTCTTCATCAATGAAGTGTGGCTACTTTTATATCTCCTTGGTACCATATTTGGATTTGGATTGACTCAACAATTTGGAATTATAACACTAATTTCAATGGCTTTTGGAATTATTTGTGCATTATAACTTTGCATTATCCAAGCTTAAAATTTAATAGGCAAGGCCTCTTATTTATAAATATTTGAAATGGTTTAGAATGAACCTTAACCATCCATCTCAAGATGAAGATGTGTGGATAAGTATTAATTAAATTATGTAATTAAAATTCATAAATAGGGTCATCAATATTTAGGATAGAAGGGGTATTAACTATGCATGGAGGGTCTTAATGAGGCAAGGGAGGCATTAATCTAGATATTTGTGTCATTTATTGCTTGTGGATGCCACCCCATAGGATGATGTCATTTGATGATGTATTTAATGAAAATAAATTTATAAAAATAAATATTCAAAAAGTTTCATGAAAAATTAACTTAATATCTTTATTTGGTTTAATTAACCTTACACATGATTAGTCAACTTTGATGCAAAACCTTGGCAATTTTGTGCACAAATTAATCAAATTGGTCAAAATGTCATATTATTGGCTCAAAACTCGACTAGATTGGAATTTAAAGTCAATGTTAGATGCATTGGAACTATTTTCCTATTTAGGATGTTTCCAACACAAAATAACAAAGGCACATGTCTCATATAAGAAATTTGATTAAAAAAGAGCAATCCAAAGCACCCAAGTGTGAAAATGTCATTTCGACTCAAAATGATCTGATCAAAGTTATATAATTCATAAATTGAATTTACCCATTTAATGATACCTTGGAAAAAATCATCACTTGAATATATCAATTTTAATTCAATTAATGTGTTTTAGTGTTTTCAGGCCAAGTTGTGCATTTTGGTGGAAATTGGTCAAAAGCTTGATTGATGGTCATTGGTGGCTAGATTTAGGTGTTTAAATGAATTAGGTTAAACCATATTATACTAAGGTTTATTTCATGTTTATTAAACATGAAATAAAATTTAGGCTAAAGTGTTTATGCCTAAGTTTTTCAAAATTCGTACAAAGGGGACCCTGGCTATGTATTTTAGGTCAAATTTTACGCTATGTTTAATAAACACAATGTATGCTTTAAAACAAAATAATCATTGAATATGTCCAAAAAGAGGTCAAAGTGATATAGTGATCAAGTAACCAATAGATTTTTATTGTATTAATAAACACACTAAAACCTTCAAGTAAAAGCATTTGGCCTAAGTTTTATGTCATAAAGACTCTTTTAGGACAAGAATTAGTGTAAGTCTTTAACCTAAGGTTCACAACATTTAAAAAATGTAATAAGGACATTAAGATATAGACTTAGAATACATCCACTTTTGCATATATTCAGATCATAAGACTATTTCAATATTTGGTTCAAAGATTTCCAATATTTGAGCATCCTCCGAGGGCTTCCATTATTTTGCAAGGCAATTTATGAGCTTCCTAGCAGAATTTTGGAGTCTATGTTAGTCTTAAGAAAAATAATTACTTATCTTAAATTTTATGGTCATGCGGATGTCAAATATGTCCTCATGGACATTGAATGATGATCTCACAAATGTTGAATTTAATCTAGTGAAGCTTTTGATTTGATGGGCTTAAAGTTGATGGTCACATGGATGTCAAATATCTCCTCGCAGACATCAAAATAATGGTCACACAAACTTCAAATTTAAGCTCATCAAACTTACCATGTTGTAACATGAGGATGTCACTTGGTACCCCCATGGGGTTTTTGAGTTCCTTAGACTCAATGTACTCTACTGGATCAAGGTTCTACGAGTAAGAAATAGCCATAAGATCATGCTCTAGGGGTTTTCTCATGATTGGTTTCATTTGTCAAGTGTGCCCTTTTGATTTTAATATTCAAACATGGAAATGTCATATGGAAAATCTATGAAGCCTTTGGGATTTTGACTTTTTCATGATGTCTTTGCTCTGATAGATCTTCAGTTCATGATGAAGTGAGAACTATTGATTGATAAGGCCAAGATATGCCCATTAAATGTATAATAAATGACCTCATCTTACTTTTTATTTCTATTATGTTTGATTGTATTTTGTGACTTTTATTTTTATCTAATATGAGTTAGGATGTAATTATCCATATTTTTTTTATTGTGATTCTAAAATTTAAAAATCTCTATAATTCCTAACAAGTGTTTTGGAAAATTCAAGTTTTTTAATAAAATAGGTCATCATCAAGTTGAAGAACAAATATGAAGTGGATTGCATGTTTTTGAAAGCATTGGAATCAATACAGCTTACTTCTAGAACCCCACCATGCTATTTCAAATAGTCACATTTTTGGACTTAGTTCCAAAACTCTATATTTAGCTCTGGAATTATTTGAATTAGCTCTAATACTCCTGTAGATAAGCTTTGAAATTTCACAGTTAAACATGGAATTGATAAAGATCTATTCCAAATGGCCAGCGATCTGTCAAATCAATGATCCCATTAAATCAAGAGTAAAATTCTAATTTCCATATTTGTAGATCTAAGACATTTATCACATAGCTAGACAACCAACCACATCTTATTTAGCATCTATTCTGGGCATGATTCAATTTCATCGTATCCATGAAATAGTTACAACAATCAATGCACCACAAGTAGAAGAATATATATATACAGGCCTAGGAAATTAGGAAAAGTGTGTGAAAAATAATTGAAGAATATAGGGATAAGGATAGAATAGTACATATTTGTAATACATAATATTTTTATCAATGAAATAGCCATTTCTATTTTGAAAGAGAATTAAGTTGTTCAGTCCTATTTCTAGGCGGAGCAAGGGCCCACTCCTCCAAGAACTAGGATCTTCATTTTTGGTTAGTATTTATATTTTATTCTCAAAAGAAAATAGGTAGCTCTGTTAAATTTATAAATGCTTCTATCTCCTTAAAGTTAAAATTTGTTGTAGATTTGCCCCTATGGGTGTTCTAGATTAAAATCTCATTTCTTTGCAATAATTTTCCAAGCATTCTGTAAAAGTGTGTTTATTTCCAGAAATCTATTTCATTCTACAAATGTGTGTTTATTTCCAGCATTCTATTTCATTCTGCAAACGTGTGTTTATTTCTAGCAATCTATTTCATTCTACAAAAGTGTGTTTACTTCCAGCAAATTAATTTATGAAATGTGTGTCTACTTTCAATGATTTTCATAGTTTGATTCCAATAAGGTTTTAACCAAGAAGTCCTTAAGACATTAAAAATTCTCCAAAACAAAAGAAAAATACAAATACCTACAATCAATTACTAAATCGCTAAGATTCTTCTTGTTGCATATAGCTTTAGACATAGCCCTGGTTAAATATGACATCAATAGAAAGTTGATTAAATGAAGGGTATAACGACACCCATCATTTTTGGTGCCATTTCCAAGAACCCACTAGTTGTAATTTTCTAATTAGGTGTCAACAAGAGCAACAATCATACATTTAGTAATTAAAGAAATTTTCCCTAAAGTTATCACAAAATTTATGAGTAGACCACAAGACTCCAAGGGTAGATTTATCCCCAAAATATCTGAAAAGAATTTCCATCACCCTCTAGTTTAAATAAGGAAGTTGAGCAAGAATTAGAGGCACCATTATCTCCTATAAGACAAGAAGCAAAATTTCCATCTTTGGAATTTTTGTATCAGTCACCAGAAGCAAGTAAAACTTTAAGGAGGAGGATTATTTCTCAAGATCCATTGAGGGAAAGTTTTGATTCTCAATTGAGTATTCAACCTCCTACTTCTGACTTTTCACCATCCCTAAAGTAGACCACATACCACATTGAATGGGAAAAGGGACTAGAAAATACTAGAGAGATGGCACAAGAAGCTGGAAGAGAACCTGAGAGAACCTTTACCTATCCCATTAAATAGAGGATGATGAAACCACTATGAAGAACATTTCACCTGCACACTTGCCCACATTTAGAGGTATGTCATCTAAGGATCTTGACCAATTTTTGTTTGAGTTTAAAGTACTATGTTAGAATTATGATTACAAGACAGATAATTAAAAACTCAAGTTGTTTCCATCTACTCTAAAGGATGCAACAATGAGGTGGTTTATGGGATTAACATCTAATTCTATTACCAATTGGGAATAAATGGAAACTATCTTCCTATACAAATATCAAGATTATTGTAGAGAAAGAAATAGAAAGGAGGAATTTTTCAAAATCAAATAAGAAGAAGATGAAAATATGAAAGATTATTTGGACAGATTCCTCTTTGTGATTAAAAGATGTGGATTTGTACTTCAATAAGATTTAAGTAAAACCATTTTTCTCAAAGGTCTAGATGATGAATCTAGGGAAACCCTTGATTTAATTGGTGGTGGAAACATTTCTCAATTAAGAATGGAAGAAATCATACAAATTTGTAGAAACTATTCAAGGACAAGGGGTGGACCTAGAAAGGGAAAAATGGTTAAAAATTTGAATCTAGATATGAACAAACTGATGGATGAATTGGAAAACTTTAAAATAGACATATTAGTTCAATTAAACTCCACTATGGATAGATTACAAGCTAAAGAAAATGCCCAAATTAAACCATTAGCCATGTATTGTCCTAGATGCAGGAAGAAGCATGTAATAAGGGAATGTCCTTTAGATAAAATATAAGTATGTCTTGTCTGTGAATCTAAAGAACATGATACTCATGCTTATTCTCTTCTTCCACTAATAAAAAATTAGCTCAAACAAACTAGTACATCATCCACAACACAAGAATTGAATTTTGTTCAGAAATAGCCCAGTCAAGGACAATTTATGCCAAGAACAACTCCTAATCCTTGGATGATGCCATGGGCAGCTCAAACAATACCACAAAGTTAGGGATAACGACCTTAGGCCCCTCAACCAACATGGCATCCTCAGGATTGGGTAAGTCAATCTTGGTATACTCAAGGACATCAGTAACCTTGGGCTGGTCAAGGAAATCCTTATGCTTGGCCACAATCTAGGTGGGGTCCTAGTAATTATGTGCAAGAGAAAACATAACCAAATCAGAACCAACAAGCCATAATGGGATCTCTAGCACAAAATCCATAGGCTGAAAATATAGTCCAAACACAAATGCCAACACAACTAGTAGCAAACCTAAGAGACAAATAAACAACTCTTGTATATGAAACAAAACCAAAAAAATCAATTGATCTAAATGCAATGGATTATAAAAACATTCAAACTAGATTTGGCAAAATACTTAACAATCCACCTGTTATAATCACTGAGATGACCGAAGAAGCTAAAAACCCTAGCCCAGTTGCACCTAAGGAAGATGAAAAAGAAAAAGATAAGGAACCAAAAATAAATTCTACTGAGATTCCATTTCCAAAAAGATTTAAAGTAGCCATAGAAATTAAAGAATCTGAATTGGTGCAGGAACTAAGAAGATTGAATATTGAAATACCATTGCTACAAAAAATTAAGGATATCCCAAAGTTAAACAAGTTAATAAAAATTTCATGTTTTAAAAAACTTGGAAAAAAGAAACAGTACCCCAGGACTATTCAAGTAGATGGGAAACTTGTTGATTTATTAGCAGGCAAACTCCTACTTCCCAAACATGGAGATCTTGACAGCCTTGTTATTTCTATCTCTATAGGGAATAAGGATATACATAACATTTTGATTTATTTGGGAGTAGATATCAATGTAATGACAGTGGATACTTTGCAAATATTACCATTAATAAGCATACAACCTACTAACACCATGTTGCAGATGGCAAATTAGTCTGTAACAAAACTAGGAGTTATTGAAGATGTGGTAGTAATGGTGGAATCATGGGAATATCTAGTTAACTTCCTTATCTTACAACCAAAAGGTAAAACACTTGGTTATCCTATCATTTTGGGGAGAACATGGTTAGCTATAGTTGCTACCTTAATTGATTGTAGGTCAAGTGATATCACTATTTCTAATGGTAAGAATTCTAAGAAAATTTCATTATATCCCTCTGCACGACCTTTTATTGATAATCAAGTGAAATTATAGGTTGATAATCTTGATAATAATGAGCAAAATCTATCTTCTTTGGCTATGATAACATTGCAGGATCATGTACGGGAAATAGAAGATATGGTTAATCCTTCATTGAATGAACATCAATTGCCATTGGAGTAGTTAGGATTAGTTTTGGAACTTGTAGAATCTATTTTGAAACCATCATAGTTAGTTCTAGAACCAAACCAACAAAAATTCCCTATAAATGAAGATAATTTTGCTCTGGAGGAATGAGATTTCTCTTAAGGAGAGTAATGATCTGTAGCTTCAGCTTTATAGATATTAGGAGATGATGATTTTTTTTTGGAAAATAGCAGTAATGAGGAATTTGACCTATAATAAGATAAGTATCATAAGTCTTCCTGCTATCCTTTTTCTAGCATTCTATCTCAAGGAACTTTTGGAGATGTTGCTACATATCATATGTTGTTACCACATGCCTGTCCACTAAACACCTTAATAGAACCCCTTCAACAAATCAATTCATCATATACTGGAACCAAACATGTTGAGATTCAACCAGGAATTTTTTTGAATATTAATAGTGGGTTAACGAATGATGAAGAAGCCAAACTATTTGATGTTATGAAGGATCATACTAAATATTTTTCTTGGGACTATAGAGACATGAAGGGAATTCATCCAAGTATCTGCACCCATCACATTTATACTAAAAACATTAGACTAGTTAGTTAACCTTAGAGAAGGATTAATCTATCTTTAAGGGATATAGTCAAACAAGAAATTGAAAAACTATTACAAGTTTTATCTACCCTATCTCAGATAGCCAGTGGGTGTCTCCTCTTGTCATTGTCCCTAAAAAGAATAGAAAATGGAGAATTTGTGTTGAATATAGGGAACTGAACAAAGCCACCTTGAGAGATTATTATTCCTTACCATTCATAGATCAAGTCTTAGACAACCTTTTAGGTAAAAAATACTTTTCCTTCTTGGATGGATTTAGTGGATACAATCAAATCAGAGTTGGTGCTGAGGATCAGGGCAAAACTACATTTACTTATCCATGGGGTACCTTTGCTTATAGGGTATTGCCATTTGGACTATGTAATACTCCAACAACCTTTCAAAGAGCCGTATTAGCAATTTTTACAAACCTAACAAATGACTGTGTAGAGGTATATATGGATGACTTTACTGTGTATGGGGATACATTTGATGATGCCTTGAAAAATTTGGACAGAGTATTAACAAGATGTGAACAACATCACTTATCTCATAGTCATGAGAAATGTTTGATGATGGTTGATGAAGGGATCATATTAGGACATCATATTTCAAAAAGAGGAATTTAGGTTTTCCAAAACAAAATCAAGATTATTTCAGACTTGCCTATTCTTCAAACCTCCATAGATATCAAGTAATTTTTAGGGCATGCTAGATACTATAGGCACTTTATCAAGGATTTTAGTAAAAATTTTGCCCCCATGTTTAAGTTTCTTACCAAAGACTGTGAATTTTTTTGGGATGAAAAGTGTCAACATGCTTTTGAAGAAATTAAAGAGAAATTAGTAATTGCCCCAATATTGAAAGGACCTTATTGGAAGAAACATTTTCACATCCAAATTGATGCCTCAAATACCTCAATTAGTGCAGTTTTGGGACATAAAGATGAAGAAGGAAGAATGTATGCTATTTACTACCTTAGTAAAAATATTACTCCCACTGAAAGAAATTATAGTACCACTAAAAAAGAATTTTTGGCTATAATCTATGCAATCAATAAATTTAGACATTACATTATAAGGTACAAAATATTTATACATACAGATCACTTTGTAATTAAATATTTAATGAACAAACCAGTAGTTAGAGGTAGAATAATTAGATGGTTATTACTTCTACAAGAATTTGATATTACCATTGTGGACAATCCAGGCAAATCTAATGTGGTAGCTGATTTCTTGTCAAGACTGACCACTACAGGGGAGTAGGATCCAGTCAAGGACAACTTTATAGATAAACAATTGTATGTTATTTTAGCTGATACACCAAGGTTTGCTGACATGGAAAATTATCTTGAAATAGGGAAGTTTCCTCCTTTCACTAAAAAATAAATAAAGAAGTTAATCAAAACTAGTGCACAGTTTAAATGGTTAAATGGAATGTTATTTAAATGTGGTCCTGATTTGGTTTTATGCAGGTGTATAAGAGAAAATGAAATCTTTGACATCCTCCAGGCATGCCATGATGAACCAAGTGGAGGACATTATTTAGTGAATAGAATAGCTCATAAGATCTTGGCACTAGTTACTATTGGCCATCTCTATACAAAGATGTGAAGAGATATATCAGGCAGTGTGATCCTTGTCAAAGGATAGGACAACTAACCATTACCAATGAAATGCCTCTGTAGCCACAAGTAGTGATTGAACCATTTGAGAGATGGGGATTGGATTCTATTGGACCTTTTAATCCTCTTTCATAGGGAAAAGAACAGATTCGTGTGTGTACTAATTATGTAACAAAGTTGGTAGAAGTGCAGGCTTTAACAAATGCCACTGAAGAAGCACCAAGAAGCACAATCTTGTGTGTACTAATTTTCTTTGGCATAGAATTATGGTAAAGTTTGGAGCACCAAGAAGCTTAGTTTCAGACCAGGGACCACAATTTATGTCTAATATGATCTAGGCTTTCACAATGTATTATCAGATCAATCATAGGAAGTCATCTCCCTATCACCCACAAGCAAATGGACAAGTTGAAGTACAAATAGAGAATTATAAAACATCCTCACTAAAACAATTGAAGCAAAAAAGAAGAGATTAGGTAAAAAGACTACTTGAATCTGCCTGGGCTTACAATACAACTTGGAAAATAACAACAGAGTTTTCACCATATGAGTTAGTCTATGGAAAAAAGCCCTTGTTGCCTATTGAGTTTGAACTATAGACATTCAGGACAATAGCTAAGGTGGGAATTAAATTAGATGTAGCTCAAAAGGAGTGAATCCTTCAACTCAATGAATTGGATGAACTAAGAATGGAATCACTTCACTAGATAGAGGTAATCCAAGATCAAAGGAAGTAATGGCATGATTCACATATCAAGGAAAGGCAATTCAAAGTAGGATACTGGGCATTGCTATTTGATTGTAAGTACCAATAGTTCAAAGGAAAATTAAGAACTAGATGGTTGGGACCTTATCAGATCAAGTAGATATTTGACAATGGTTCTATCCAGTTACTTCCCATTGATGGCAGTAGAAGAATACTCTTGGTCAATGGACACAGGCTAAAACTTTATAGGAAGCCTCCTACTAAGGATGAATTCTTAAAGTAGATTGAAGTAAACAAAGAATTTGATCATATAAAATAACCCAGTTCTTCCAAAATGATCAAATAATTAGATGAAAAGATCTAGAATAAAGGGAAGAGGATGAAAACTAGTAAATGGTATTCTCTTCTAAAAAAATAAAAAAATATCAATCTCTCAAAGATCAATTGAAAACCAGCAATGGCAGTTGATCTTCTCAAATAAATGGCTAATTCAAATAAAACTTTTTTGAATTATAACTATTTTTTAACCATTTTTTGAGGAAGGATGAGTCATCATGATGGAGGGATTACATCATCAAGGATGGTAATTATGTTTTTAACTTGTTAAAGGTTAGATTGAAAGTTTGCATGTGTGATTAGACTTGATTTAAAAGATTAGTATGATGAGTCATCTATTGTACATCATGATTAAATGTGCAAAATCATGAGAATGATATTGATGATGGAATTAGTTGGAAAGAATCATTCTTATTATTGAATCAACAAAGTAAAAGCTAGCTACAGAAAAAGTTCAAAAGAGATACAATGAATTAAATCTATCAATTCCATAGCTAGATACAGTAGTTCCACAACCAAATTCACTAGTTCTTCAGCTAAGTACAATAATTCCACAACCAAATTTGCCAGATCAGCAACTGAATCTGCTAGTTCCATAGCCAAAGTCATCAGTTTTGTTGATAAGAAAAGCAATCTTCAGCTAACCTGTGTAAGATTAAAGAAGAACAAATCATGGGAATTAAAAAGAAGTTAGAACCAGAAGATGATACCCAGCTCCTTATAGATGAAGAAGTAGTAACTATCTTTCAACAAGCAGGATGGCTAGAGTTTTTGAGGAAATTTCCCAAACATAACGATGAATTGGTAAGAGAATTTGTTATCAATTTAGAACAAACAAGGACAAATATTAAGAAGGTTTTCATTTATTTTTTTGTGAATATAATAAGTGAGATGTCTGGAATACCAATAGTACATGTCCCAAACCCTGTCAAGGGGACATTAAAAGACCTAGTTGAAACCTTGTTGAAAGAAGGGGAAGTTGAACCCCAGTATATTTACATTATAAAGAAAATCATCAAAGGAGTTAAAAGGGCCAGCTTTCCCAAACCCTTTGATAGAGTAGCATTTTGGATAGTTAAGTATTTAACCTGTGATGGACAATTTGGGACAGTAGGAAAATAAGTCCTGAAAATCCTTATACACCTTAGATATGGAGCCAAAAAATTAGAATATATAGTAAACCTTCTAGAGTTTCTTTTTGACTCCATCCATACAATGGCCCAGAGGTATTCTTGGGGTGTAGGAACAATCAGACATCATGGGTTAGTGCATTTAGTATTCCAACACCATTTCTTTTTAAATAAAAATGGGGAAGAAATGTGGGACAAATTTCTTGGCAAATTTGAGCAAACCCCTAGTATTTCCAAAAGAACAATAGCAACTCCTCCTGCCCCTTTAGTTCATTTGAAAATTGATACCATTGTTGAGGAAAAGAAAAGACTAGGGGAAGAGGAAGTACCAAAAAGAAGAAAATCTGGAAGAAAATTTAAAATTGCAGACCCTACTATGCCTTCTCAAGAAATTTATTCTTCTACAGAAGCTACAAAAGAACTGATACATGTCTTTGATAGTGATGGTTCACCTAGGCCTAAGCAAAAGGTGAACATCAGAAGAAGTTCTAAGAGGAGACCTATGTCTACACATTTTGAGTCTCCTTAGGGAAGAAGACGTCATAAAAAGTCTAAATAAATTTTAGAAGAGATGAAAGAACAAGAAAGGCTGGAAACTAAAGCTACTAATATTTTGGGTAGCATGGCCATGACTCCTCCTGGACCAAGCCAAATAGAAAAAGAAAAAGAAGTTGAAAGATTTGAGGAGTAAGTTCTCCAAGAAATGGGTGAGACAACATCACCATCACATACAGAAGATGAACAGGAATCTTGGAGAAGGAAAGGAAAATCCCTTATGGTGGAAGAATAATTCTTAACTCCCTAAGACATTTTAGAAAAAGAACAAAACCAACAAATTAAACATGCTCTATTTTTGTCTAGAGTAGAGCTCATTA
The DNA here is from genome assembly GCA_037957365.1 of Torreya grandis. Lineage (NCBI taxonomy): Eukaryota > Viridiplantae > Streptophyta > Pinopsida > Cupressales > Taxaceae > Torreya > Torreya grandis. The sequence goes on from JARHVA010002015.1 coordinate 2,758,563, forward strand.
TCAAGGAAAAGGATGAGGAATTGAATTTTCTCAAACTCAAATTAGAATAGAAAGAAATGCTCATTGAAGAATTAACAAACCAGTTCATAGCCAAGACTAAAGAATTAGTAGAGTTTAAAAGGCAACTAATGGAGAATGAGGAAAAATGTACAATACAGACCTTTGTGTCAACAGTCTCTACATAGACTAAATTGACTTATTTGCCACTTAAGTAGTTATGGGATGATACATGTAGAGAACTTAGTGTAATCAAGCCATCCAATACAAACTTGAAAAGCAAACTAGAGGAAGAAAAGAAAGCAAGGAAGGAATGGGAATAAAACTTTTACAAGGAGGAAAATGATAAGTATAAATATCTTGTGAAAATACAAATAATTTTCATGATGAGTGAGAAACTGCTTACATGCAGAAGACCTTCTCCTACATATAGCCTATTTTTAGAGGAACAATTCATTCACTGGCAGTTGGCATGGACAGCATGTGGCCTTCCACATGAAATAAAAGATGAATCTGATTTCTCAGCTACCTACTCCTTAGCCAATACATAATAGAAAAATCCTCTCTGTGAATTTTACCTCTGCAATTTCATGCTAGAAATAAATTTAGGTTTTATGATCAATTTGTATGTAGGGGAAAGCTAGCTTAACTCATTTCTCTCTATTCTTCAAAATTATATTGCATGGAAAGAAAAGGAGTTAGAGTATTTGTTAAAGGCTAGTTCATCTGGTCTCTGTATGAGAATTCATTATGGTAACCCACTCGCCTTTGATACACATTTCCAATCCCATGCATTTAATGACAAGTTTATGGAACTTTATCTTTTCAATTTATAGAAAAGCACGGATGTCTTCACCTCTTATGAAAAGGCAAATTTTGATAATATCTATGATGCATGTTTAAAAAGATGGGAATTTCTCCTAGTGGCATTGAAAAGAAGGGAAGTAATATCCCCTTCAAATTTGATCTAGAGTCTAGAAAGGGCAAAAGATTTATGCACAATAATTCCTCAGATCAATGAAACTCCCCTATGCATATGGATAGGCATGCGAACAAGGCCACCTCTACTTCTCACCCCCATATCTCCTTGGAAAAATAGAGAACTTCAAAATCCCACTCAATTTGAGAAATGGAAAAGAAAAGTAGAAGCAGGAGTAGGGTATAGTACCTTTGAATCAAAGCATTGGGATATTTAGTTCCAGCCATTTGATCTGAGCAATCAAATAGAATGCAGAATATACAATCTTGAATTTGAAGAGTAAGGTTTGTAAAGGGACTTACAAACAAGTATGAGGGAAATGATGAGGCCAAGATATGATCGTTAAATGTATAATAAATGACCTCATCTTACTCTCTCTTTTTATTAAGTTTGATTGCATTTTGTGACTTTTATTTTGATCTGATATGAGTTAGGATGTAATTATCTATATTTTGTTGATTGTGATTATAACATTTAAAAAGCTCTGTAATTTCTAACAAATGTTATGGAAAATTCAAGTTTTGTAATAAAATGGGTCATCATCAGGCTGAAGAACAAATATGAAGTGGATTGCATGCTTTTGAAAGCATTAGAATCAATACAGTTTAGTTCTAGAACCCCACCATGCTATTTTAAGTAGTCACATTTTCAGACTTAGTTCTGGAACTCTATATTTAGCTTTGGAATTATCTGAATTAGCTTTGGTACTCCTACAAATAAGCTCCAGAACTTTCACAGTTAAACATGGAACTGATAAAGATCTATTCTAAATGGCCAGTGATCTATCAAATCAATGATCCCATTAAATCAAGAGAAAAATTTTGATTTCCATACTTGCAGATCTAAGACATTTATCACACAGCTAGATAGCCAGCCACGTCTTATTTAGCATCTATTCTGGGCATGATTCAATTCCATCGTATGTATGAAATAGTTACAACAATCAATGCACCACAAGTAGAAGAATATATATACAGACCTAGGAATTTAGGAAAAGTGTGTGAAAAATAATTGAAGAATATAGGGATAAGGATAGAATAGTACATCTTTGTAATATAGAACATTTTTATCAATGAAATAGCCATTTCTATTTTGAAAGAGAATTAAGTTGTTTAGTCCTATTTCTAGGCAGAGCAAGGGCCCACTCCTCCAAGAACCAGGATCTTCATTTTTGGTCAATATTTATATTTCATTCTCAAAAGTAAATAGGTAGCTCTATTAAATTTATAAATTATTCTAACTCCTTAAATTTAAAATTTATTGTAGATTTTCCCTTGCAGGTGTTCTAGATTAAAATCTCATTTCTTTGCAATCATTTTCCAAGCATTCTATAAAAGTGTGTTTATTTTCAAAAATCTCTTTCATTATGCAAATGTGTGTTTATTTCTAGCATTCTATTTCATTATGCAAATGTGTGTTTATTTCTAGCATTCTATTTCATTATGCAAATGTGTGTTTATTTCCAGCATTCTATTTCATTTTTCAAAAGTGTGTTTACTTCTAGCAAATTCCTTTTTTGCAACATGTGTTTACTTTCAGTGATTTTCATAGTTTGATTCCAATAAGGTTTTAACCAAGAATTCCTTAAGACATTAAAAATCCCCCAAAATAAAAGAAAAATACAAATACCTACAACCAATTACTAAATCTCTAAGATTCTTCTTGTTACATATAGCTTTAGACACAGCCCTGGTTAAATATGACATCAACAAAAAGTTGATTAAATGAAGGGCATAATGACACCCATAATTGATCAAAACTCAGAAGTTTGAATGTGATTGGTCCAAGGATTAAGTGCTAAATTCTATTAATATTTCCTCAAGTCATTTGATCTAAAGGAAATGAGGACATGTGAACCATTATATATTATGAGTTACATGTATTTTAAGTTAAATCTCAGGTCTTCCTCACTCCGTTGGATCAAGCCCCACAATGAAGCATGGATCATTGGATCTACAAAAAGCAAGGAAATTAAGTTAAGACCTGAGGTGACATAAAATACTTAGGCTAAGGTATTAAGGTTAAGGTCTCATTAATATTAATAAATATGATAGGGCCATAGGATTAAAACTTTAGGATAAGATATGAATTAAAGGGACCAAGCTAGGAAATATTAAAAGGGACCCTACAAAACTGACATTAGATAAAGTTAGAAATATAAATAACTTAAAGGGGGAAATAATAAAGGGGACAAAGCATTTTTAGGCTATGTTTGAGTTGTGTTAATAAACATGAATAAATATTTAAACATGAAAATTATGCTTAAGTCTAAAATAGGTTTTAAAAGGTTCCCATCGATTTCATTCCTACCAGTTATTCAAATTTGAACTAAGGGTTTTCTAGGGTCTTGGAACATGAATTTCTCAAGAATAACACCATGAAACTTTCAACTAAAATCCATGAAGAACATTTATTAGATATATTAGACAAAATTAAAGCAAAACATAATAAGTAAGCTTGCCTTTGATAAAGTGGATGATCTTTAAATTCTAAAAATGATCCTAAAATGCCATATTTTTATGTTTAATCTTTAAATTTTCTCAAGGGTCCCAATTTTCAAAAATGGGGATATGTTAGCCTTAATAAATGGTGACTTATGGGGGAAACATAACAATATGTTACAACCTAGAGACTCTAATTAGACAAATAATTGGGTCATCCACTCCACTTGATCAATATCATTAGCCAAATGAAATTATAGTTGAAACAAACCTTGTACTTATAGAATTAGGGTTAAACATCAAGACACAACTATACTATGTATGTGTTTTGATTCAACTTATTGTTTGTCATGGAGTTTAAGAAACAACTTATAGGTTTCATTTCCTTAATAATTAACACTGACTTGGAGCATGTTTAGATATCTATTAAGAACCATGCTTTTTACTCAGCGAAGGCTTGGGCATTAATCTATTGCCATCTAGGTGTCCATAGCCCCAATAGAGATTATCAGAATCACCTATGCTCACAAAGATTTTGATTTTGCATTGAATTCTTCTTTATTTTATTTGATTTGGATCTTTATGCTTTTAGCAAGGTTGGGAATTAGGGTAGCTAGGTTTTAGGATTTGTTCAAGTGTTTGATTTTTAGAGAATCACCTATGGCTACAACCCTTATCCTAGGAAAGGATGTTCATTAAGTGTTAGTATAGCTATACCATGATAGTTTGATCTCTCATCCTTCAAGTGCAAATATTTTAAAAACCAATTTGAGGTCTAGACAATGTCTAAAGTTATTATGAAATGATTGGCTTCTTAGATTGGTATTTAATATTTTATTCACATTATAACATTAGGCTTACATTTTAGAACCATATTCATCATATGTGTTAGGTATACACCTACATTTCTAAATTTTGGGAATTTTCAAGAAAATTGCCTAATTTTGAGCTCAAGATTGTTCAAGAGGACTTATTGAAAAATAAGGAACCAATAAAAAATAAACAAATAGAAAATGAAAATAAAAAAATAGGTAAATTGAAATAAATAAATATACACAAGCTTATATATAAACAAGGGACAAGAAGGAAAGAACTTGAAGTAAACTAACTAGCTTACCTGCACTAAGTCTAACCATCTTACAGTTTACTCCATAAAGACCTTAGGAGGAGCAGTAAGGAAGTAATGCTTAAGATACTAACCATTGGTGGGTAGTGTGAATTCTACTTCTTGTAGATCTTTGAGTTTTAAGGTGTTGTTCCTTGTTGTTTTTGCAATCTGGTATGGGCCAATCTATAAAGGTGTGAATTTACCTTGATTTACCTTGGACTTAGATGCTTTATCCCAAAGGAGGACCAAGTATCCTTTTTTGAATACTTTTACCTTTGACCTTTTGTTAAACCATATTTTCACTATGGTTTGATGTCTACTAAAATTAGCAATGGCCTTCTCCCTTACATCTTCCATCTGAATGATGTCCAATAATCTAGAGTTGGCAAGATCTTGCCTTTATTCCATATATTCTTGCATGAATTTGTATGTAGGTAGCTTAAGAGTGATAGGAAAGATAGGTTCTTGTACATATACCAATAGAAATGGTGAGGCCCTTAAGGATTACATACTTTAATTAAACGAACAAATCTACCCATTTTATCAAAAATAAACAACCATTAGTTTACCTAACCACATTCTAATTTGTCTAATACAAAATTCATAGAGGATTCCTAAATGTAGTTTAACCCTTTTTCACTAAGTGATCACTATTTGCCCACTAGACTGCCTAAAATGAGAGAGGTATAAGATAGACTTAGGAGTTAAGGAGCTTATACCAAGTCCTGGGCTTATCTACAATCACCTTTTTGATTACCTTCATTAGGTTTTTATTTGTAGACTCATAGATTCCATTTCCTTGGGGATAATGGTTAGATGCAAACTTGAGAGGAATGCCATTATCATAAACCCATTTAGTCATTTCTATGGATATAGATTTAGGTCCATTATCCTATACAAGAAAGATTGGGGTTCCAAATCTAGTACAAATGTTCTCCTCCAATAAGTTGATCATTCCTTAGTCCTACATCATTTGGTGGTTCTAAATTTAGTCCAACTTATGCAAAAATCTATGGTAGTTAGGACATACTTGTGACCTTCAAATGAATTGAGGTTGATGACCCCAACAAAGTCTAACCCCATTTGACTAAAGGGTTTATCAACCATGACTAGTTGCAGAGGCATTGATGCCTTTGGCTCCTTGGTGCTAAGGACTTGACATTAATGACATTACCTCACATGTTTGTGAGCATCCTCAAAAATATTTGGCCAATAATAGACAAATCTAAGAATTTTATGGGATGTGGTTCCCCCAAATGGATGTCTACTACCCATTTTTTTATGAAAGGTGCTTATGATATTGATGGCTTCATTTTGTAAGACACATCTCAAGTAAATTCCTTAAAAATTTATTCTATAAAAGACCCCATCATTGATCAGATAATGGGATACCTTCAATCTTAGAGCTCTCTTTTTCTCTCTCATCAGCCCTATAGGATAAGTACCATTAATTAGTAAATGTATGATTGAATCATACCACTCACTAGCTTGAAAGTTCTATTGATCTACTTATACAATACTTAGCCTAGGGTTAGTATTAGCAATCATTTGGATTAGACCTTGACACCTTACTAGTTTTTCTAATTTCATCTCCAAGTCTTACTCATGCAAAACTGACATCCACTTACTTCTACATTCTCCAAGCTCATTTTGACTTAACATAAGCTTTGTGTTAGGGTCAGGTAAGATAGCATGCACCCTATTTCTAAGGATATAATGTCTAAATTTCTTAACTGCTTTAACAAATGCATATGCCTATTTATCAAATAATAAATAATTTAACTCAACATTATTAAAATTAGTGCTCATAAAATCTATTGGGTGATCACCCCCATCAATCATCTAAGTTAGCACTGTAGCCATAGTATGGTCAGATACAAAAGAGTAGAAATAGAAGTCCTTTGAGAAGTTAGGACTTATAAAGGCTGGAGCTTGGCTAATGACATCCTTGATATCATTGAATGCCTTTTTGGATTCTTCATTCCATGTGACCTTGGCATCCTTTTTTAGCATGTCATTCATTAGCTTGATAATCTCTACAAAGCCAAAATTAAACTTTCTTATAAAGTTTATCTTATCAAAAAAAGACTTTAGCTCATTTCTTCTATTTGGAGGATCTATTCTAGATATGGCCTCCACTCTTTTTGGATCTATAGAGATTTCATCCTTGGTTACGACATGACCCAATAATTTTACTTCTATAACACAAAAGATACTCTTCTTAGGGTTTAAGGATATCTCATACCTTACATCTCTCAAAAACTTATTGTAAGTGCATAAAGTGATCTTCCCTATTTTTAGAAAAAAATAGTAGATCATCCATATATATAATAATACACTTACCAATCAGGCCTTGGAAGGCATGGTCCATGGCCCTTTGAAATGTATCTACTACATTGATTAGTCTAAATGGCATCCTCTTGTAAGCAAAGGTTCCCCACTTTATGGTGAAAGATGTCTTCATCCTATCTTTTTTGTCAACCAACACTTGGTTATAACTTGCAAAGCCATAAAGAAAAGACATCATGGTTGAACCTAAAACAACTTGTACACCCTAGTCAAGAGAAGGAAGAGGATATTTATCTTTCTTAAATGATTTGTTTAATTTTTTAAATTCAATATAAAGCCTAATCTCACCATTATTCTTCGTGACTGGTACCAAATTATCCACCCAGGTAGAATGTTTGATGGGGAAGACTATCCTAGCATATAATAGTCTCTTAACTTCCTTGAAGATCATTGGTTTTAAGATAGGGTTTATAGGCCTCTATTTGTGTTTGAAGGGCTTGCATCTCTCTTTAAGGGGTATCATATGGGTAATGAATCTTGGATCAAAGATATTTAAATCATCATAACACCAAGGTATGACATCCTTGTATTAGGTAAGGATCTCTTTGGCCTTCTTTTTCTCAGTGTTAGTACAAGATTTTTTAACATTAATCTAGCTGGGGCTAATCTTGAAGACCAAGATCAACAACATTATAGTCTTTCCCACTTACCTTAGGAATCTTAGAAACCTCAGCTAGTTTTTCTTGGTCAAACAATCTCTTTAAAGCAATCATCCCCTTAGGGATTTTGTTGTCATTCAACTTAATGGCTTCACCATCAAACTTATCCTCCTTAGATACATTTTCATCAGTGTCTTCAATAATATGAGCATCAAATGCTCTAAAATTGGTCATGAAATCCAATATCTATTGATCATCACTAAAAACTTGAAAATGGTTAACATTATCAGGCATTGAAGGACAAGAAATCAACTCACTGCTAAAATTAGGGGGATCTTAGTTGGGCATGAGGTTAGTTGCAGTAGATGCCAACTCATTAATAACTTGGTTCTTTTATCTTGGGATGGAAATGATGTTAAGGCATCAAAGGAATCAATCAAATCCCAAACCTTGAACTTTTACCTTTTAAGGTATGAGAGCTTGCATTGGTATTTGCTTCTTATTTGGTTGACCACTAGTTCTAAATCTCCATAAACTAGTAGTTCTTTGACCTTATTCTTTATAGAAAATTACAAACCTAGGATAAGGGCTTCATATTCAACAAGATTGTTAGTGCAAGGGAATTAGATTCTATAAGAAGCATGGTATTTATTACCAATATGTTCAGTAAGGACAATGCCTACTTCAAATCTAGCCTTACACCTAACACCATCAGAATGCAATTTCCATAGTCTAAGAATAACATGAGAACTCTTGGGACCACATACCTTATCAGTCTTTAAGGTGAAAACCCCTAAGTCTGAGTCAATTATGTTGACCCTCTTATTCACAACATTGTACTTAGTGATCATGTGGTTCATCCTTGGCTCTCTCTTAACCCTGATTTGATTAGGATCTCCCTTCCAAGGTAGCCACAAATGTGAACAATATATGGACATATAACCATTCAAAGCCTCGATCCACTCCCTTTTTAACAAGATTACATAAACATCAAGTTTATCAATAACTTAGATATTAATAAACTATTAAACCCTACGTTTAGAGGCTAGTTACATATGAAAATTTAAAATTTCCCCAATTACCTTGACTCTAGATTTGTCTAATCAGGTGACAACCCTATCAGACTTTATAAGTGTTAATCTAATATTTTTTAAATACCTATAGGCATGATATTGGTAGATGCACCATAATATAGTAAACATTTATGTAAATTCTTACCAAACATCTTGATAGTGAGCAATAAAGGAGGAGATTCAACTTTGGCTTTGTACACAGTCACATTGGCATGGTCAGCCCTGGGTGGATTATTGGGCTTCTTTGAAAATGACTCCAATAGAAAGTATCTTTACCTTATGATCTATGTTAGTTTATGTAATGTAAGATTAGCCTTTATCTTCTTCATATCCTCAACTATATTATATCCAATTTTATTAGAATAATTAGGAGTATCAATGTTGGGATTAAAGGTACTCCCTTTAAGAGGCTCAGGATTGTTGCTTGAAGAAGTGTCTGGAGGGGTTTCAACGCTGTTTGGAGTTGTTGAGGTAGTTAAGGGATGCCTCTACTCTCTATTCCTCAAGGGATAGGTCTTCTTTAAGAATTGTTGAAAGGCTTAGATCTCTTCAGGGATCTCATCAAGTTCATTCTCCTCTTGAAAGGGGAAATCAAAAGTCTCCACCATGAAGGCTTGATCAAATGATTTGGATCTAGAAGCACTTGCAGCATTATCCTTGTTATGGAATAATTTAAATGTATCTAATTCTTTTTGGAAAGCCTCAACAACCTTGTAAAAATCAATGCAGTCAATTTTACCATGATTTATTGTACAATACATTCTACAATAATCAGGCAATGTTATATCAGTAAGGTTAATGTCCATGGTCTTCTTTTTAGAAGATGTCTTGTTATTCCTATTATTATGAAAATTTTCATTCTAAAATCTATTATTTGTCCTATTATACCTTTGAAATGAGAAGTTCCTACCAGAGCTTTTAGCAGTATTTCCAACTTATTTTTGCATTTGAAGAAAATCAGTGCTCAACTTTTGGACCATTTTTAGTATAGACTCATTTTCATTTTTAGGAGTTTTAGAATTATGTACCTGGTTATTGTTAGCACCAGTAGTTGGTACTAAAGCTCTTATATCATTTTGTATTGAATCCATTAGTGGCATAATGACTCAAAAATCTAAGGTTCTAATTGGGGGTAGCATGACTCAAGGGCAATTGATTGAGGTTTGGAAGTTAATTTAAGGTTGAGATCTTTTGGTTGTTGTTTGGAAAGATGTTTAGAGTGGGCATATGTGGGTTAATTTTGGAATAGAATAGGCCATCTATCCTTGGGGCTGTATTTGATGATTGATGGTTACTACCTCAGAATAGGCCCTAGCTAGTGAAGTTATAGCTATCATGGAATTCTTCAAGAATATAGAGGTCATGGGATCTACTGCATCCTAGATTTCTAAATCTAAGACATCAACAAGCTTATAGGGTTCTATGGTCATGCTATACATTTTCTAAAATCTAGCATTAAAGGACCTTATAGGCTCACTTTCATCTCTTTTAATGGTGGTGAATTGATGGTAAATAACACTAAGATTGACAATCTTACCAAATTGATCTATGAACACATTGGTGAAACCATCCCAACTAGTGATATAATTATCAAGAGAATTTAAGAACCATTCATAATTACCATCTTTAAATGTAAATGGGAATAAATTTTAAGCCACATATTCATGCACAACATTTAGCAACCTTAAGGTATCTTTAAAATATTTTATGTGCTCTTCGGTAGTTACTGTACCTGTTAGACTAAATGTAGGCAAATACTTCTCAGGGTTATGTGAGATATCATGTACCACACCTAACACATTGATTGAAGAATCTCCCAAAAAATCCATACCTAAATGAAGGTTAAAGGCAAATTTACCTTAAAGGGGTGAAGTTGGCAAATATTTGGATCTCCTGCATCTACCTTTATCACACTTGGCTTTTCTGTGAACTTCTAGTTCAAGCAAAGGCTCCCTTGTCTCTGAGTGTGATATAGTTCAAATCTTTGGCAATTCTAGTTTAAAGGTTGAAGATCCTATTTGAAATATGATGTATCAAGCTAATATTTATAAGGAATAAGGATTAAACCTACACATTAAGTTCATTTTACAAAGATTACGTAAATAACAATAAAGGATGTTGATCTTTGCCTAAAATAACTCAAATATGTATCTAATTATGCTAATATGATATATATTTACAAGTTTAAGCTCAAATAAGCCTAGATATATGAAATATATGCTAATTTGTTTTATCAAAACAAGCCATCCTAACCTTAAATACTATGTATTTTCAAATTTCAAGTTAAATTTACCAAATCCAAGCATCAAATCTCAAAGAATCCTAATATTTATTTAAATAAATCACAAAGATATGTCACAAACCACAAAGGCCAATGATATTTACACTTATAAACAAGGAATTACTCAAGAGTGAAAAGATAACATTAATATTAGACAAAACACACCAAAATGGATAAAGATCCAACCACTTCACAAAGGTGTCCCTCCTTCTAGCACCAATGGAATGCCTCATGTTGATGTCTCTAAATACACCACATAGGTTCTTAGTGTTTAGAGAACACTTCTCATTTTGTAATTCTAGGAATTTATAGCAAGAGTAGCAGGTTGTGATAACTTGATGTTACCTATGGTGGAATAGCAACATAATAGTGTATGAGTGTTCCACAAAATTTATAGTAAGTGATTGTTGAGAGCTATCATGGTTTGTTATTTGTGAATTGTGAAAGGTCTATGTTAACACTCAATGAATCATCATCCAATTTAAGCTACAGACTAATATATATGGATATGAACAATGGAATCTAAGCTACAGTAATCTAGTCTAAAAAAGGAAGAAAAGAGAAGGGTAAGGTAGAAAGAAACAAGTGATTGTTGATCTTAAATTCAAATAACATGACAAAGTTTCAATTACAACTGAACCTACATTTAACCAGTATATGTTACAAAATATCAAATCTCAAATTTCACCACACACCAAGCATATTCCTAAGGATGATATGAAATTATAAAAGTAATAACTATATTTCACTTTAAAGGTTTGTTACCAGACTCAAATAACATTAACACATTTGAATATGGAACAAATAAAATGAAGCAAATATAAGATCCTTTAACTAATTTAACACAAGCACAAATTAAAAACCTTATATCACAAATGAAAATTTAGAATTCAAAAAAATATTCAAACTTAAGCATTAGAATCAACAATTGAGAGAAGAAACTATATTAACAATTGACACATTCAATCTGGACAATCTTTCTAGAATTCCTTGATTGCATTAATTTCTCTAATTATACAAATTTGTTCAAAATTTCTCTCCCTTTTAAAAATGGTAATACTACCTTTTATAGAAAGATAAGGTAGTACACCAATCAATCATAAGATATAAAATGTACAAAAGTAAGGATAATTGTCCTTTTTAGCACGTTCTAGAATACACTTGTATTTCAAAATTGGACTGACCTAGGGTAAATATGCTAATAAACTAGCTTATGCCTTACAAAATAATAATCCCTAACTTTAAATATTACAACATTTTACAAAAGGAATATTAATTGGCTAGTGGGCCCATTGCTAAATGGTCCCCTTATTCTTATAAGAATTCTATTGCCTTCTGATGTTTTTCTTTGACAAGCTTAAGGTCCATAACTAGCTTGATGAGGTAGAATTCTTCTTGATCAACTAGGTCATTCAAATCTTTGTCATATCTAGCCATAGCTTATTTTATGATCCTTTCTTCTATAATCTTTTCCTTTGCCATGGAGATCATGCCTAGAATTATATTATTGTCCTTTCTAGCTTATTCTTGGCTTTTACTTTTGATTGACTAGATTACAAAAGTGACCCTGTGCTTATAATTTGCATCATCAATGATCCCCAGGGTTGTAGTCTTGGTAGGAATTTCCAACATAGTACCTAGGAGTTACTCAACCTTGGTAATTAAATCCTTATCATCCACTAGGATTCTATCTAAATTCCTTGTCCATGCATTCAGACTCTAGATCTTGTCTATAATTATTCCCAATATGGCAAGTAGGTGAGCCAGGCTAATAGATTTGAATTTAAGAATCATGTTCCTAACCAAAATACTAATGAGGTCCCTTATTATGGTCTCTACCTCTTGCCATTATATTATTAACCCATTAACTACCTCACTTTGTTGGCTCAAGACATCTTGCCTTAGCTTCATTGATTTCAAAGAATTAAACATATCAAATAATGAAGCCTCAAACATGTCTAATATAGCATCAGGTATTGATAAAATAGCATATGTCTCCAAGTTTTCCTTCTCCTTTTCCAAATTGTGGATCCTTTGTTTCAATCCTCTGATCCCAACCTTAGCTTGGGTTGACTGGGTCTCAATTAAGCTCTCAACATCCTCTATATGGATGGGATGTTCTCCTGGTTATTGTCCTTCCATTGGGGTTAGTCCTAAAAAGGTTTAAACTTATAGAATTTGAACTCTTTATCTCCTACCATATCCTTCTTGGTGGTGACCCTCTCTAATCTGGTTGTCTTTGGATTGAATTGCACCATGGTGACTGTCTTTGTGAACTTTGGAGGTCTTGGGACCTTAATTCCTATGCTATTAGATTCTCCTAAAGCATCCAATTTCTTACTCTCTACCCCTATAGTGGCCACTATCCTTATTTATCTTTATTCCTTCATTATATCCCTAATCCATAGCTTGATGTCATCATGCACATCTATGTTCATATCTTTTGTCAATGCCCATGAGTGGTATAAAGAGAGGATCTTCTATAATTTACCATAGATAAACCAATCAGGGATGATTAGTTCAAGAATGGGGAATTCTTCACTGAATATATTAACCTCACTAGTGGGATGAGTGAGGGTCAATCTTGGCTTCTTCCTTGGTCCAATAGGGACTAATGCCAACTGTGCATTCCTCTTTTCCCTAAGAGCTACAAGGACTATATCAAGATCAACCTCTTTTCTTTTGTCCTCCCTAGGCTCCCATACTTGGATTTGTACCTCTTCCATCTTCCCCTCTTCCTCATCAATGCCATATACCTCAACAAGATCCCTAAGGGCACCCTTAACTATTTCATCTAGCTCTAGGGCAATCATGTCTAAATAGTCAACCAGATATGGAGGCCTTTAGGGTAGTGCCAAAGATGAGGGTCCTTCTTTAGTTCTCTCTTCCAACTTTTCTTTTCCAATTCCTTGCTCAATTTGTCTTTGGGGTGGTGGCTTCTCCACTTGAAGCTATTATTGAAGTGGCATAGAAGGTCTAGACAATAAATGATATTGGAGAGGATACATCTACCATATCTCTCTTGTTAGTTTATCTTCACTTGTTAACCTATGTTCCAACTTAATGGTGTACCCTTTGAAGCTGGCTAACACTTCATCAAAGTTATTTAACTTGATGTAAATGGTATCATGGATATTGAGATGATACACGTATACTATATTATGGAGCTATTTTTCCTTCAAATGACCACCCACTACATTTATGGGATCCCACATTTTGAGTTCATCCAATTGGAATCCAAATGAGTCCCTATGCTTAGACATGATCTCCACTTGCTTCTAGTCTTGTATCATATTCCTTCCAATGATTAGAAGAAATGGATGAAGAAGACCATTCCTCTTGTATTTATGAACCCCATCAACACCATTGATGATTTTGGAGGCAATTTTATATTTTGATAACTTACTAGGAACATACATAGGCAATCTATAGGGTTGGGACATGATTCCCTCGATTTTGGATTATGGTGCAATCTGGATGAAACCATATATCCCCCATAATATCTAAATATTTTTTGATTAATGGGTGAACCTTGGATATGGGATAACCTATGATGGCCTCCACCAGAGTAGGGTAGACATAATCATATATGAATTTCATGTGGTTCCTATATTTAAAGATGTGTAATTTTGAGTAGTGGTGGGATATAGTGGTTCTACCCTCAACAAACCAATTTATAATGCCTAGGAAGTTGATGGAAGAAAGTAGGGCATATAATAAGTATGACATCATGATGAAATACGTACTAGTCTTCTTTTTGATGGCAATGAATTGCTTTCATATGAAGATGTTGATCAAGTCTCCAATTGGAGGGGTGAGCTTCTCTTCTACCATGAAATATACATAGGGGACCTAGGTCTTGTTTACATATGTGGTTGAGGGGGATCCTAATGCTCTATTTAATAGGTTCATGATTAACCTAATCCCTTCCATAAATTAGACAATTTAGATCCTACCCTCAAATTATCTAAAGACATGGTTCCCTTGGTGTAACCATGGTTTGAGGATGGTATCCATGTCATGCTTGTTGGTCCACTCCCTAATTTTGGACAAGTCTACATGGGGTTTTGAGATTTCTTAGTATTTTTTGAAGGTCATAGGGGAAATGTAGGCCACCCTCTTAGAAGTTACCTCATGGATTATCCAATCATTATCTATCCTATAGTCTATAAAAATTAGATCAAGTGCATAAATACAATGAAGTACCTCTAGTCTCACAGTAGTGTAATGAAGGTCAACCATTTAAACTATGACTAGATCATAGTGCTTCCTAATAACCATGGTAACTCTCTACTCCTCCTTAGTGATGGGATTTAGCTCCTATATGATGAAAAATATTTTATACCAATTCTTATTTCCATTCTTTAGGGCTACAACATCTAATTCGATATATTTGAAGACTCTTCTCTCATTATCTGTGGATAGATAAAGCTCTATCTCCTCCTTCAATTTTAGTCTATGAGATGCCATTGATTTTTCTTACAAATTATTCACTATTGGATAGTAATTGATCTTTTTTAAATCTCTTTTATTCCCAAAATTCAATTAAGCTTCTCTCGGATCAAATTGTAACCAAATGAATTTACTTAGGGTCTCTTTTATGTAGGGTTTAGGGTTTTAGAGTTTTAATGGAAAGATGTATCTAGAATTTATCTTCTTATACATGCCTTGGATTTTATTTGGACCTTATATTTTATACTTTAATGTTTTTGATCTCATAAGATCTCTTATTTTTTCCTTTTCTTCTTTCATGTTGCTTATGTGGCATTGATCTAGACCTTTCATGACATTTTTCATAAATGCCTTTAAACACTATCCATTAGCATTTAAAATTCCTTAGTTTATTTAATACCATAGGATGAAGATATTGTGATTGACCATGAGCCATTGATCATGATTTAGGTACTTATTTCTCATTGGTTCCTTTTGGTACCAAACCTCATAGTTGTGCCACTTAGCATCTTTGCATACCTTCTCAAGCTATGTATCCTACATCAATGCTTTGTTGAATGAGCATTGGACATGTGGAAAACTCACAAGACTTTGAAAAGTCATTGACACTTTTAAACCATTAGATTGATGAGTGTGATGAATCATGAACCATTATATATTTTATCATTTATACTTTGAATGTGTTTTTGCCATACATCAAGCCTACAGACTCTCGAGACTTGATTGAAAAGTCTTAGGTGTCATCGCTTTGTCAGATCATCCCCCTATGATGAAACATGATCCATAGATCTATAAATATGTAGGAGATTTAAGTTAACACATTATTAAGGTAGGGAATTAAGTTAAGACATCTTAGGCTAAGGTTTATTTTGTATTTATTAAACACAATAAAGTTTAGGCTAAAGTGTTTATGCCTAAGTTTTTCAAAATTCATACAAAGGGGACCTTGGATAAGTATTTTAGGTCTAAGTTTACACTGTTTAATAAACACAATGTATATTTTGAACTAAAATAGTCATTGAATATGTCCAAAAAGGGGTCAAAATGATATAGAGATTAAGTTCCCAATAGAGTTTTATTATATTAATAAACACACTAAAACCTCTGATTAAAAGCATTTGGCCTAAGTTTTATGTCACAAAGACCCTTTTAGGATAAGAATTAGTATAAGTCTTTATCCCAAGGTTCATAAAATTTAAACAAATGTAATGGGGACCTTAAGATATAGACTTAGACTATGCCCAATTTTGCATATATTTGGATCATAAGACCATTTCAATATTTGTAGTTCAAAGATTTCTAGTATTTGAGCATCCTTCGAGGGCTTCCATTAGTTTACAAGGCAATTTATGAGATTCCTAATAACATTTTGTCATCTATCTTAGTCTTGAGTAAAATAATTCCTTAGCTTAAATTTCATGGTCATGAGAACATCAAATATGTCCTCACTAATGTCAAATGATGGTCTCATGAACATCAAATTTAAGCTAGTGAAGATTTTGGTTTGATGGAATTAAATTTGACATTCATGTGGACATCAAATACATCCTCATAGACATCAAAATTATGGTCGTATGAATGTTAAATTTAAGCTCATCAAACTTCCCATGTTTGAACATGAGGATGCCACTTGGCACCCCCACATGGTTTTTGAGTTCTTAAGACTCAATACACTCCATTAGATCAAAGTTATATGAATAAGTGAGAGTTGTAGGATTGTGATATGGAGGTTTTTTCATGATTGGTTGTTTTTTTTAGGTAGACCCTTCTATTTTTAATCTTTGAATGTAAAAATGCTATGTGGTAACTTTGTGGAGCTCTTATGTATTTGATTTTTCCATGATGTCTTCACTTTGATAGATCTTCAGTCTATGATGAAGTGAGAACTATTGATCAAAACACAAGAGCTTGAATGTGATTGGTCTAAGGATTAAGTTTTGGATTCTATCAATCTTTCCTCATGTTGTCTGATCAAAAGGCCATGAGGTAGCACAAACTATTAGATCTTGTGAGTTACATGTATTTTAAGTAAAATCTTGGGTCTTCCTCACTTCGTTGGATCAAGCCTCACGATGAAGCACAATTTATTGGATCTATAAAAATCAAGGAAATTAATTTAAGACTTGAGGTGACATAAAAGACTTAGGCTAAGGTGTTAAGGCTAAGGTCATCCATATTAATAAATATGACAGGGCCTTAGGATTAAAACTTTAGGATAAGCTATGAATTAAAGGGACCAAGGTAGGAAATATTAAAAGGAACCCTATAAAACCAACATTAGAAAAAGTTAGAAATACAAAGAACTTAAAGGGGGAAATAATAAAGGGGACAAAGCATTTTTAGTCTATGTTTGAGTTGTGTTAAGAAACATGACTAAAGCTTTAAACATGAAAATTATGCTTAAGTCTAAAATAGGTTTTAAAAGGTTCCCACCGATTTAGTTCCCACCAATTATTCAAATTTGAACTGAGAGTTTTCTAGGGTTTTGGAATGTGAATTTCTTAATAGTAACACTATGGAACCTGAAACTAAAACCCATGAAGACCATTTATTATAAATGTTAGACAAAATTAAAGAAAAACAAAATAAGTAAGCTTACCTTTGATAACGTGGATGATCTTCAAATTTTACAAATGATCCTAACATGCCATATTTTCATGTTTAATCTTTAGGGTTTCTCAAGGGTCCCAATTTTTAAAAATGGGGGTATGTTGGCCTCAATAGGCCCCATTCAGTTATCACTACTAACATAAAGTGTTAGGATGTGCTAAGGAAAGGAGGAAATTATAATGATCTTACCCTTTAAGAAAAACTATTTCCATTTAAAAGTGGTGTAATTCTAGAAAGGATAACAAAAATTACCATTAACTCAGAATAATAGTTGAGTTCACAAATCTTGAGATTTTTAATCATAATTTGTCATAAGGTTATTATGAAAGATGAAAACCTAAAATATGGGAATTGATGTATACTCAATCCCTAGTTAATATTAGTCATTTCATTAAAATGTACACTCACAAGATGATCCTTCTACTATTGGAGTAGGTCTAAAGTACCCCCTAGTCTCTCAACTTAGACATATGTGTGGCCACTCAATGAAGAATGCTTATGCAGGGTATCTCATGATATATCCTTGTGAAAAAAACTATGGCCAAATAAGAACACCTTATAAAATATAAGAGTCTATGCAGGTAAAGATTGCAAATACTATTATTTCTATGAGTAGAAAAGGACCTTCCAAAATTCACCTCATGCATCTTTTTTATAAAAAGAAAAAATGAAAATTTTTCAAGGTGACATAAAATGGTGATTCAAGTATAGTGAAATGACCATAATAGGGGTTTCAAGGTTATAAGCCTTATGGTTATCCTATTAAAGCACCATGATTAGCCTCTAGAATGATATCTATGAATTTTTCTTAATAATAATCTAACAAAACCAACAAGGAAGGACCGCATTTGATCAACATCAAAATTAAAAGAGAGATAAGGAATCATATTTGGGTAATCAGTATATGATCAAATGTCAATCCTCTTACATTACACGAAATATCAATAAAAAATCAATATGATTCCTTTACTATAAGGATACCACTATGATTAACTAAACACAATTCCTAATGTAGGCATAGAGACATGGCTCATTTAATCAATTTGGCATTATATCTATGACAAAACAATTAAATAAAAAAGGTTTAAAATCATACCTAGATGGCCACCAAACCAATTTTAAACATCAAGGAAAAATTTTACATGTCTTTAAATAGATACCAATGTCAAAAAATATGTTACAATCTCAACTATATTATAGAATAAATAATTATTATAAAGTGAGAGTTGATATCACCACCACTGATTCAAAAGATACAATAAAATGTGCCAAACCAAGCTACTATAGTCAATTACACATGAGACTAATTTATTTTCAATTTAACACAATCAAGGTATGCATCTTATGAGTCTTGCACTACCATAAAAACTAACTTGAGTTGGTTGAGCTATAGTTTAAATTAACATGAAGGTGTAAATTTTTTTTTTCCCATCCAATGATCATAAAATATTATGACACAAAGTGGAAAGGTTAAATAGGGTGAGAAGAGGAATTATAACTCATGGGTTTATCCCACATCACTTTTTTCTAGCCTTGATTCTATAAATCCCTACCTTGTGGTCCTTAAGACCCTCTATAGTCACTCCCTTGCCCAATGGGTCCCTTTAAAAATAAAGCATACACCTCAAAAAGGTGTGAAAATTGAGGAGGATTAGATGGATTCTTGTGTCATTTTAGTACCTCTTTATCTAGATGGTTGAGTTAGAGTAGGGGCTACCCCCATCTCTACTAATCTCTTGTACCTAGTCCCTACTTTGCTTGCACTAAGAACCTTGTGGGGGATGTGATCATTGGTCCTGATACTGTTATTATTTCCACTGAGGGGATCTATGCACTAAGTGATATTTTATGAAAACTATTATAAGAGGTGGTTATATAACATGATCCCTAGATCCCTCTATAAAATGAGGGTAACCTATCCTAAATAATGGTGATGAGTAATTTTAGGGACTGTATAATCATTGGTATTGTATCTGCTAGGTCCTCTAGTGGATTTGACTATAGGACCTGAGGTTGGATCTCAACCATGGTCTAAATTAAAATTATTTTCAATGGATAATCCCACTTTGATATAATATGGTGTAGGATCATGTTATCAAATATGGTGTAGGATCATGTCCCTAATCTAAGAAGCTAGTATGCATTTTTTCATGCACCATCATATACTTACTCATCAAGAGGTTTGAACAAGGTTAACCCAATTAAGAATTCAATACATCATTATTATTATTATTATTATTATTATTATTATTATTATTATTATTATTATTATTATTATTATTATTATTAGTATTATTATTATTAAGTGGTCATAATGCTTGGTCACATTTTTATGTGAATGTTAAGTGGATCTCAACCCTAAAATGGTAAGCAATCAATGATAAAAAGCTATATTTGGATTGATGTGCAACTAGCCCACAACTAATCTCATTTAACTTTCTAGAATGGTTTAATCCAAGGCATAATAATGGTAGATTATACTAGATAAATAATTAATTTAACCCATCTTAGAAGGTTTTCCAACATCATCTAAATTATTTGCCTTAAATTCTAATTTTAATTTATGAATGTATTTGACTAAAAAAGGGCCATTTAAACTAATATAAATGAACTATAAAGGGGTAACACTCATTTATTCAAATGAATTATTAATAAGCAAGAACACATGATTAAATCCTTTAATTAAAATAAAGTAATGCATAAAACATTTTGTAAATATAGTAAATAAAATTATGGAAATGAATAATAATAAATTCAACATTATATTATATCTTATCCATTGGATGAAAATAATATTAACCACCAATTCTATTAGAAACCCTAAAATTCCTATAATATTCCTTATGAAACTTATAAATGAGCTTGCCTAGCCTCATTTGTTCATTTTAATTCCAAGTTTGGATCTCTATTTATTATAAGGTATAAGGAGATGAAGGAGGGAAACCCATGTCCTACCTCCTCCCATATATGTCTTTCGTGTCCAAGCCCTTTGTGGCTTCCTTCCTTTCTAAACACATTGCAGGGTTTCAATTTTCTTACATTTTGTGTATTTACAAGTACTTTTTTGGGGTTTTATAGTTGTACATGAAATGTGTGTGTGTACACACACACACACACACACACACACACACACACACACACACACACACACACACACACACACACACACACACACACACACACACACACACACACACACACACACATCTCTCTCTCACTAACTAGCTCCACCTACTAAGATGACCTAATACTCACCCCATCAGAGCTCATTTAGAAACTATGCCAAAATAATAGCCTCATAGTACCATAGCTCCTCCATTATATCTAGGTACCATGTTTTAGGAGTATAATTGAGTAGTGCTACTTATTTTTCTACTCCTCTTTGTCATAAAGAGTTCCTTTCCTAAGTCACCAAGCCTAAAGAGGTCCTAGCCTAATCTCTCTCCCCTATAATAGTAGCAAGATGACCCTATAAGGTCACAATATAGTCTTTTAGTGTAGCCACTTGTCCCTATAAAACCTGTACCTATCCCTATGTTTCATCTAAAGTTGCACTTGCCTATCATCCCAGCCAACTAGATCCTAAACCATCAACCTCACACTACCATCATCTCCACCAACATCTATAGCTTCATATATGGGTTGGTACCATGTCATGTACCTATCTATAAATCTAGCACCATCTATCAGATCCCTAATTGATAGCTCCTCATATGCACCATCTAAAACTATAAGAGTAGGTTGTGGCATTGATAGTAAGATCTCAGAGTCCTCTCTCCTATACTTAGGAAATAGGCCTAAAATGCCCTATATCAAACCAAACTATCAATGTAACCTATCAAATGGAATCAAATACACCTACCTATCACACCTATTGAGTATCCATCTACAGCTCTGTAGGGACAGTTTCTATTCCTTATAACCTAGTTATACTAGAAACTAAATGTATGGCCTCTTGGTGATGTCCCCAACTACTAGTACACCTAGTGCACCCCTGAACCACTTCGCATCATGGGCACCTCCTCCTACACCTAATGTAGCAAGGTCCCCCTTCCATACATAAATATAATAGGGAAGTCAATCTATGTGTAGCCAACCCATGATAACCTGACTAGCCTCAGGACCTAAATATGCTCATAGGCCTAGCAATGTAAAACCATGTCAACGTTGATGCCATATCTCCTCTGGGACCTAAACCCCCATATCCCTATGTAGATTTTCACTAGTAAAATGGGTACCCAACCAAACATAGTCCACCCAATAATAACTCAACTAGTACCCCTTATAGTAGATAAAGAAATCTTTCATTACTCAAGTTAGGAAGCTAAAAGCATGTCACTATAATCACGAGCATGGTCATGAGTCTCCTCTCATTTGGAAACCTCTGATATAATGTAGTATATTTGAACCCCTACATGCCATCTAACTTGATCGCTCTCATCTTTTTATAAGAGCTCAACATAATCATCTTGCTCTTTACACTTGACATGGTAGATCAGATAACCACATAATGGGAGTTGGGTGATCTGATGCACATCATTAAGAAGAATGGTCATCTTGCTAGTCAAAATTAAGAAGGTGTTTATAGTGGGATCCCATCTCTTAATGAGTGTTATGACCATAGATGCATCCTGGGGTACATGCTAGTAATGTCTCATGGCTCTAAACCCCACCTTATTCATATGGGCCTAGTTGGCTAGGGTCATGCCCTACTAAACATCTACAAAGATCCTAGGGACTTGATCCCTCATCAGGATCTACTCGTGGGCCTAAAAAAATAAATATTAGAATGCATCAACATTTTTCATTTCTAAATTGATATGTTTACCAACCTACATTAACCTAAATCAACCTATTCTACCCTAACTCACACCTATTACCTACACCACCTTATCTATCGCAACCCTCACCTACTAAAAGTTTTTATGCCTAACATAGATCAACTAACTAATACCTCACTACCTTCTCTTCAAAATAGCTACTCGAACCTAAGCATTTTCAACCATATCGACATAGCTTATATTTGGTACTTTAACTCTTTATCACCACATCAAACCTACTTGATAATTTCTCTAGCCTAACCTATACTTTGCATTTCCTTACCCTACCTATGTCTCTACTTAATACCCACTAGAACCTAATATCCCTAACCTACACTATCCATTTAAAAATTCCACTAACCCTAACTTTTTAAACACCTAAAAAAAACTACTCTACCTTAGTCAATCGTTGATAGTCATGGTGATTGTTGACAGATAGGCACACATGTTTTATAGGGTGTTGACTATTGATAATCATCCCTAACCATCGATGGTCATTATGGTCATTCCATGGCTAGAACACCCAAACCCTAATCCCCCAATACATACCTAAATCATATCTAAATCAATCAATTTACTATTCTAACCCCTCTAAACACCCCAAATCCCCTACCCACCCTCTCAATCCCTATTTTTACTTGATATTTTACCTTATACCCACCAAAACTTATACTTAGGGCACAGTCAATCAAAACCAACATTTAATCTACCTACCTTCCCATCCCAAAATAATTATATGACATCAAATTATCCTATCAAATTCAAGACACTACTTACCTTATTCTTTGATCTTTATCACAATTAGAGCCCATGTGTAGCTACTTAGCCACATCCACATTTTACCTATATCTCAATCCTAAGATATCAGCTCTAATACATAATTCCATCCAATCATAATCTACCAACTCAACCAAATGATCAGCTATCACCTTCATTGCTCAAGCACTAAAATCACTAGAACTCCAAGTCAATGCAAGCAAAAGTAATAATTCAATTTCACTTTTACCCCATAAAATTTTAGGGTTTGTACCCTAACCATTAATGGTTAGGGTGATCAGTGATGATCACCCTTGAGAACCCTAAATATCGATGGTTAAGATGCTCACCTTATTATATTACCCTTAATAAAAGCCTCTTTAGCCATAACCAACCTAGTTTCACCCACCCATGGAGACTACCTTATCCACCCACACCAACCACCTCATCACCTTGCCATTGGTTTATTTTATCCCAACTAACACATGTTTTATGACACTTTTTGCCTAGTCCTTTAACCATAGTGACAACATTACCATGTTGACCCTTTTGAACTTACACCACTTCGCACTTACCTAACCCACTTATATCTTTTTAGAAGAATTTCCTACCTTAGATACCCATGAAACTTAACCTATTTTTGTTTTTCATAGGATCACTTCCTTCCTTGGACACCCATAAAAACATTGACCTTGCCTACGAGACTAACAAGTGTACCCAACCACCACACCTCAATGTGGTCATGTAGTACATTGGTCACTTGTCCCTTAGTATTAACCTTTATTTTTATCAAATATGATAACCTTATCTTTTTTCACTCTTGATTATTGCACCTTTTATCACACTTTGTGACCCTATTTGTGCTTTAGTGCTGAACTAATCATCTACCTTTATCATCACCCTCACCTACCTTGTTCAACTAGTACCTAATTTGCCTTTTTCCTCATTGACTCCCAATTTAAGGGGGAATACCTCCTCCCATACTTGGAGCAATAATCAGACCTTTGACCAACATCGGGGTTTTTTTTTAATCTTGTTCATTTTAATCCCCACAACAAAAAAGGGCAAAATGTAGACACTAAAAATCCACACACTACGATTCTAAATGTTGAAACACCCCTTAAATTGCCTTAAAATCCCCTTAGAACCATTTATCCTTTTAACCCTTGATTAACCTAGCTCATAGTCAACTTAACTTAACTATCTCAACCCTTCCTTTCAGCCCTTTTTACCCCTTAACACTTAACTACCGAAAATTAGGGTAACTATCGATGGTCACCTTGATCATTGATGGTCAGAGTTCACCTCCTTAACCAAAAGCATGCAAACTACCCACCTTGTTTTTCTAAAAATATCTTGTCTAATTCTAGTTATGAAACATTATATGGATGAGTTAATTTTGGAAAGCCTAGTTACAACTTATTCACCTTGCCTATAAGAGAGAGGAACAAAGAGGTGAAAATCCATTTTCAAACATCCAAAAACATATGTGAGTATATAATTATTATCAAGAGCTTGTGCATCTAGGATTTTTTTAATTATATGTCAATCTCCATTAGTAATCCAATAATATAGTAATCATATTAGAGATTCAATTTGTTTTTGCCTCTCCACCAAGCCTTTAGGGTCTGTTAATCTACTAAAATTGAGCTAGATTCCACCAATAAACCAACTACCTCAATTATTCACTTAACTGATTTCTAGTAAGAAAAGTACTTGATTCTCAATATTCATTTACTTTATTTCCATTTTATAACCAACCTAGTCCTTACCCACCTCTCAAAATCCATCTTTTAGATCTCATCAATCAGCCAAAACTACCAACCCAAATCTTCACACAGTAATTGTCAATGGTTGACTCAACAATCAATAGTCTGCTCAATTATTTATAGTCACTTTGACTATCAACAATCATCTTAACCATTGAAGGTTATCCAAACCATTGATGGTCATTATGGTATCAAACACTAACAAGTTATTTTCACCTATTTACACCCAATCAAACCCTATTTTCTATGTTCTTGTTTATTCATAAAACCCTTTTTGATTTTCTAAAGCATACCTCAACCCTCTAATACTAATATTGATTCTTTTATTATTAATTTGATCATTTATAGTATATTTCTTAATAAGCACTCTTGTATTCAATTTCAATACATTTTGGTTCATTGATGCAAGTGCCTTTCTTTCTATTTATAAGCTTAATTATTTAAAAAAATGTGGATTTATAGCCCCTAAAGTTCTTGCTTTTGAGATCTATCTATCAATAGGCAATCCACCCAACTATTTATCTAACAAATAAGTTTGCTTTAGTGTTTTCTTATCTTCAGGTCATCCTCCCAAGCTAAAGAGAAGCTCTTCATAATCTTTTGATTCAACTTGTGCACTATCAATCAGATTTTTCAACCATACCCGTACTTAATTTATTCTTTTCTCCTTTCTCATAATAATCAACAAATTCATTGAAAAAATTATACTTAGACCATTTATTTCAAAAAATAGTGTTTTGGAAACTAGACTTTAAATGTTATAATTCATGTTCTTATACCATCTTCAAATTTTGAGCATAACCATCTCAAATTCTATGTAGAAGTTCATATTTATGAAATTTTAGGAAAAATACGTCTATGGGTAGGACCCTTTTTGTCCCCTCAACTTTATGCACTTGCCCTACAATAACATTCATATAACAATTTCAATTCTACCTTCCTAGGGTGCACCCCTTATATCTTCTGCCAAGGCTGAGCATCTGAACATTTTATGTCAAGTTCTAAATATCTACTAAGTATGGAGGGTTTAAAAATCATTTGAAAAAAATAATGGAAGCTTTTTAATTTTATTTGTATTATATTTTTTAATCATTAATACATCAATAATACATATTTATGTACATACATTATTTTGTGATATAGGCATAATGCCATGGCCTATAGGCCTATGTCAAGGTAGAGATAAGAGTGAAGTTGAAATATTTCCTAGCCAACCAATAATCATCCAAGTTTATCAAAATTATGAGTCATGATTCTCTATACTTTGCATATATTTTAAGCACATTTTAGTTTCAATAACAATAATAATAGGAATGTGATGTGAAAGTTACAATGTATTATCTTCAAAATTTTGGAATATACAAGGAATCTTCCTTTATTTCTTGACATTTTTATTTATGTGAGGTTTAGTTATCTATATATAAATTTTATGTGGAATAATTTTCTATTGGATGCAAAATAGGAAAGCGATGACCGCATAATAAGCACTTAAGCAACATATAGACTTGAAGTGTGTACACATTTTAGTACGATGTTTTTTTTTCTTGACATACTAGTGCTATGTATGACTCTTTTGTTTACCTTTTACAATGGGTATATTTTTACAAGATTAATGTCAAATTTATTTCTATTGTGTCATATAACATGTATTATAATATGTGTGTTATCATATAACACAAATGATATCATATATATATATATATATATATATATATATATATATATATATATATATATATATATATATATATATATATATATATATATATATATATATATATATGTTAATAATAATATGTATGAATAATATTTTATATATTTGATGATATGAGGAATAAGACATTACTTCTTGAGTAAATTTTTCATGATGTTACATCCTTAAAATAATATGCATTCCTTTGTTTATGTTAACCTAGGAGTTATCTTACACACTTATGTTATTAAATAGTTGAGTGATCAAGGAGTTCACATGCATAAATTTTATTATTATTACTAATAATGTTGATATTTTTTAGGTATTATTCATTTTCAAGCTATAATCATTAAATTATTACTAAGGCTGATTATTAGTTAGATAACATGAATATGAAAATAAAGTTGTGCCATTAATGTTTTGTTTTACAATAAAGTAAACAAGGTTGTATGGATAAGTTAGAGATTTCTTATTTTATTTTTTGACATGTTGGTACATCTCTCTTTACATGGAAACAACCATGATTACTCAGAGCTAATTTGTATCTTATACCAAAATGTAGTTCCTTAATTCTAACACAAATCCATATGCTCATAAAAGGGAGTAATTTTTTTGTTAATCATTTCACAAACATAATAAACTAATTGAGTTGAGAATAATGCAATAATCTATTATGCATTCTAAATAAATGAAATATTTCAATACTTAAGTACATATACACTATACAACTATGAAACACTACAAACTTTTCAATTAATTATAGAGTAAATAACATCTTAATTATATAATTGAATACATAATATTTGAGAACATGAGAAATAATAAGGTACAAACACAACATTACTTCTTTATCTTCCACATCATAGGGCATCCATACTATCATAAATAATTAAAATAGTGAAAGCACACTCATTTATTACAAATATTTATTTACAATAACAAAAATGAAAGGATTAATATTTATTTTAACTATAATTTGTGTGAATAGTGGGCCCATTCAAATTGATTACAACATGGTTCCCTTTTACCTAAACTATTAAACATCTCAAACTCTTTTGTAGCTCTATAGAAAGAAATGGGAGTGCTCATATCCTATTCATGTGATATCATCAAGCATCCATGGCCTTTGTCAACCCCCAAGCCCAAAAGGCTTCCTAAAAGACCAAAAATCCAAGTATAATTGTGCAAATAAGTTAAGGAATATAATAATATTTTATGGCTTAGATCTTACTAGACAACTATTTAGGAATAAACAACACAAACCTAAGGTAAGATAAGTAGGAGGGCACCCAAATTTAAAAACATACTTTGCACATCACTTTCAACAACTAAAAATTGGTAGGATTTCAATTTCTTTGTTACCATTAGAAAAATTACCACATCTAGAGTCCCTAATTTCACTAAGGCCCTTCTCCCTTGTTACCCATAAGTACAATTAGTATTTTAGGATCACTTACACAATAATATTTAGTCAAGAGTGGTAAATATTAAAACATATACTTATAATTATGTAATAATCCACCTCCTTTAGTTTAGTCCCTATGTCTCTGTAATATTATATTTTTATGCAACTCTTATTTTCTACCAAAACTATAAGTGAGAGGTTAAATAAAAATATATTATAAAAAAGGGTATGAGGTCTTTCCACTCACATCAAAGCATGGAAGGACATGTGTCCAATCATATCCATGTATCTCCACTCCTTCAAGTAGCATAGAAGTCCTCAACCTTGGTCTAAGGGCTTCTTAATATGTCAAAAAAGGTATACACCCCTAAAGCACCAAAAATTTTGTTAATGAAAAATTAAAAGAACAATTTTAAAGCTTTAAAATTTTGTCTTTTAATGAAAATTAAAATTCTTCATTTATTAGAATGGGTCCAAGTTCATACATAGGAAAAAGGGGGTGTTTGACATTAATAATTTTATAGTAAAAGTACAGTATTCTCTAGGTACTATGTTATCAAGGTATACTTTTATCTAGGTTTAATATTAAACACACACACATAAAGG